>LD688941.1:5026072-5037462 GCA_003118335.3 Papilio memnon
GTCAATGTCAAAGACCTTAGTTGTCATTTGTGCATTTGAATTTTTACATTGGACAAATGTACACAATAAAATAAAGTTTTTAAAGATTTCACGCGGATGAAGCCGCACAGGAACAGCTAGTAGAGTATAAAATATGAACTGCACATACAATATTTCACACTTATATCAAACATACGAACATTCGACTCGACAGGGGAGGGAATGTAAAGGAAGGGGAAATACACACTTTCGGTACGTATCCTCCTCTGTCCATTTAAGGTAGGCAACAGATCGACAACTTGTCTTAGATTAGTTACATCTTTCCTTAACGAATTCAATCTATTTGATCATAAAATACTATTTAGAATTTCACAAGTTTCTTTCACTGCAATTAGTTGTTACATGTTCTTATATAGTTCATACACTCATGGAGAAATTCTCACATGAATTTAAACCGGTGTTTGGTTGTTACACCTAGTTGATATGCGCATATATGTATATGTAGAGCCTGTTTAAATTACACAATACAGAGAATATCGGCAAATTAGTGCTAAACGCTTATTTATTTACACACGAACCACATGTAGCTAATAAATTATTGATGATAAATATCTTCGTCTTTCAATGTAATAAGGAGCAATTGAAATTTCGTCATCTCAAAACATTTTTTTGACGTACGTTTTACTAACAGCATTTTCACTAGATGGCACTCGACACTCAATTTAATTAACCATAGGAATTTAAGTTGAAATAAATGAAAGAGCTGTCAATATCTCGCTACCATACCTAATTAAAAAATAAAACGGTCATGGAAATACCAACTAGTGTAATTGAGGATATTATTTTACATTTTTATTACCTCTTAAAACGCATAAAATTAATTATGACTAATAAAAAATAATATTTTTACGCATAATCTACCGAAACTGTGACTAAATACACACTCGACTACACGTTTTAAGAATACTGATGTAATGTTTGTGGTTTTAATTGTTTATTATTAATACTAATGAAAATATTATGTTACGAGTATTAGAATGTGTCACCATTCAAGGAAAAGGATAAATAGTGACACTTTCCTTAAAAATAATATCATCTTTCTAAATGCATAAATCAAGAAAACGCAACCCATTCCCCATCAATAACAAAAATCACGTTCTTAGAAACAAAGAAAAGATAAGACTTTAGCATTTTATTTTAAAATATACAGTATTAACTAATTAACCAAATAATATCTCCTAAATCAATTTCATTATCTTAAATCTTTTCACCATTCCATTAAGCACTAGATAAATACTATAATTAGCATATTAGTGCAACTAAAGTTAAATATGGATAAACGTTTTTCATGTTTTCGCTCTCTAGCACCTTCGTGTTTGTGCGAAATTGCGATTCTAATGAACGTTTATCGCTTAATGTACGGAATATCGTTAAGACTTAATTACTATGATGTGGCGTCCTCGAGTGCCCGGCCCGCGGACAGCCACGGTCAATGCTCCCCGCGTTAACATTCGGAAGGTCGCCGGACGGCCTTCTCGTCGTCCATAAGACAAATAGTGTCCAAACTCCAAATTGAACATCCTATATTAAATTCTGATACAAAAAGTGTTACATACGTGCCTTCGTGCCGAAGTGGGTCGAGTATCTGTGCCGACATCGATTCTAGTTATAACTTTAAATGAAAGAGTTAATTGAATTCACTATTTCGGTCGGACGATCGCATGTGCGCCGGCAACATCTACACCGCCGCAAACCTCTTCTCGTCTCCGGAGCGGGTGAAGAGCATGTACTTTGTACTCACATGTTATAACCGAGATCCCACGGTCACATTATCATAATGGCTTAATAAGTCTTTCCTGTGAATACCTTTGTGGGAATGTCAGGGACTGAGTCACGCCGCACGCGAAATGCACTAACCCTTCATGTTTAACAATTTGCGCGTACACCGACTTAAAATTCTGTTCTGGAAGGCGCTCGTTGCTTTTGTTTGCATGATTTTTGAAGTAAACTTGGAATTAAATTGATTAAGGTCGTACATACAGACATTACTTAGTGTATTAGTGTTAATAAAATTTTAAAACATGCATTGCGGTCACCTGAAAGATAAGAATGATATCTTTACATAGTAATCACATTATTTTCGAAGATCTATAGATAAATTAGAAAACAATGACCGTCTACTAACAATAGGTAATGCAAAAAGCATTAATAACATGTCCAGGCTGCATGTCGAGAGTTGAGACGTGTGACGTGCCGGAGATATGGCGGCCTCGAAATGAAAATCATGCAACACTAGCGCCCGTTATAATAACGAGGTCATTTATCAACACAATATTTGTTTCTGTCCGTACGTTCACATTAATGAACAGATTAGCTTACATTCGTCCGTTAGCATTAAACTTTGTTACATCCACGATCTAAACTCGACCGCTTTCTCGTAACTATGTTTACAGTTTCAATAAATAGGAGGCTCGGGACGTGGAATACGAATGGAATTATTCAGCGGCCGTAGTTATTACATCATTTGTAACTCTCGTGTTGGATAAATCACGAGTCGGACACTTGAGATATGCGGCTTGAGGCAGCAGGAGGACGTCTCGTCGAGCAACTGCCGCCGCCGCCAGCCGCCCGCCGCCGCGAACATCGCTTCCAAAACCAACACCATGACTCTGCAATTGGACAATGATTCGTTTGTGTTGCTTCCTGGAAATTTATTGTATTGATGTTGATTTACATTAATCTATTTAAATATTTAATAATATAATAATAAATTATTATTGACGGTGTACAGTGCGTTGTACGACGTCACAATAAAGATTCTGCTTGTATATTTTTTCTTAAATACTGCTTCTATTCCTTTCCCGCATTTTTTCAATTCAAGTAAAAAGGAAAAATTTGGACATAATACTGGAGCAAAGTCGGAATTCACTGAGCTTTGGAACAATTTATTAAAAAATATCTACATTTCTCAGAAGAGAAACCTAATCTAAAAAAAACATTTCCCTTTAAAGAACTTTTAAATATTCCCCAACAATACTCTATTCAGTTTTGTTGTATTTTACCTACATAACTCAAGATCATTTTTAAATCTCTGAATTAAACACAATAAATCCGAGATTAAATTCAAATTTGCATTTTAGGGTTCAAGCTTTACTAAATTAAAGGAAAAATATTATATTGTGATTTAAATTAGTTATTTAAATATAGGTGATAAATAATAATTTTACTCATATATCAGAAAATATTAAAAGGATTTAAAACTAAATAAGTGTATGTATTTTTTTGGTTCTTTCTCGATACTATATCTTAACGAAGTGAATTCAAAATTCTTTAGACGTTTTAAATTAAGTGTGTTTGACGAGACGATTGTGATAACAGCACAGAATAAATCTGAACCGGTCCCAAAACTCAATGGGAATGTAAAAAGTCGCTTAAAGGGATATTGACTTTATTAAAAGAAGTCCAATTTATTTAAGAAACCGTATCACGGAAAGGAAACAGGTTTCGAGTGGCAAAATTTAACGACGAACAAAATGTTGTACGTACGAGTGCTTCGTCCGTTGGTTCTATATTTTCGCAATATGCAGAGTTTCATTCGTATATGTTACAAACTGTAATTTAAAATACATAGCATTCATAATATTAACGAATGTATGTTCCAATTAATTGAATTAAAACTTTATAGGCCTAGATTAAAAAATTGCTGATTATTTATTAAAACTTTCAACAAACGACTTAATTTCTTTCCTATTGGATAAATATAAGGCTTGCAACCGTTTATTTCTATGTAATAAATTCTAGACAAATTCTATGTCTATCGAATAGGATAATAATATAATTACATGTATTCCGTACGCCAAAAGCTATTATTTAATCATTGTAATTACATACAGTGTTCACGTATTCGAGTGTTATTTGAGTGAGAATGCTGTAACGACCTTATAGAGCGTCGTCCTTGCGAAGGCCGGCCTATTATACGGCGTACATCGTGTTATCTTACGCTGGAATTAAAAGCCTAAACATAAAGACGTGACGATTAGATGCTCGTTGAATTTGAACCGTACGAGGAAATGACCTTTAGCTTTAATCATCGATAGAACAAATATTAGTAAAACATTTTGCTATGCACGACTGTACCTAAATATTACATTAATTATAATCATTAACCACCATTTGAAAACCGTTATTACAACGTTTACGAAGCATTATGTAATCTTTAGTTATTAAATCCCAAAAAATTAATAGGTTAAAATTAAATAAATCGCTACAAAACGAATAAAATGTTAACTATTTCTTCGGCTATTTCTGTAGCGAGAACATAGATGTATGTGTGCAATTACTTATTATCATAATTGCTTCTATTTCGAATTGAATTTCCCATCTCGTACGAAGATGCCTCTATTTCAGCCTCACAGCGGCTACGTGTCGTGTTCAGACACGGGGCCACTATAAAAACGACTATAAAATATATCTTAATGTGACTCTTCTTGTCTACATCTAAAAATGTTATAAACCAGTAATAGAAATATGCTACGATATAAAATTTACAGGTTATTCGCTGCCCACATGTTAAAGCCCAAATGTATTATTATTTTCAACCGTACTTTAAAATAATTCAGTTGATTTCGTTTGAACCAAACTCATAAAATCATGGAAAATATTTTCTGTTTTCAAATTTATCTTACGTAATTCTCAAAACCGCAATTTTTAGATCATTGCCCACTTGGGAAAAATTCATCGATTGATTTGATTCGTCAATTAATTGTCAATTAAGTTGAACTCTGAATATTTGATGAGAATTGAGTTAAATTGCCCGGATTATTTAGTCAGACCAGTTTGTGCGGTAATATAAAAAAAAACCGATGAAGAAAATTGGATAATTTTCGTTAGATACTAGATTTGTTTTTTGTATTTCATTATCTTATACTTGAAGATATAACCTATATTATTTTTAAAACAATTAACAAGTCATGGGTTGCGTAAATGTATATTTTACTAAAAATAAAAGACGTTCAAGCAGTCGACTTATTCATTAACGAGTACCAATTGTAATGAGATATAGATAAGGTGCGCACAAACGTTGCAGTGAGTTTCATTTATCAGTTCGTAAATCGATTAATAGCGGAGCGAGCGGAGCTGTGTATAATCAGACATCGTAAGACTATGTAAATGCATTGGATTCAATAAGGTAGACGTCGGTGAGGTTATAAATGATGGTGCTAATGCGATGTCGCTCATGCGTTGCGCGCCGACCGCGGAGATCGCGGAGACGCGGAGGATGATTGATGACGGACAACGAGCCAGTGAAAGCATTTAGTAACCCCACCGACGTCGGCCTCACATCTCCGATCGTAGCGGTATCCAACCCTACCACGGCTCTGCGCGGCGGCGGCCGAAGACATGCGTTACAATTTCACTAGCTACGTTGCACAATACGAATTTGTTAACGGGAACCGGTCTCCTACATTCGACTTTTTTGTTTGTGCACGGCGAGTATAAATTGATAATGTTGGTAATTTGACGGCCGCGCCGAGTGCCGTTGCCCGCGACGCTAATGAGTTTATAATGGGCATAATAACGCCGGATGATGATATATATTCAGAATCAATGTCTAGGTCGAGTATGCGGACTCGCTTCAAAACAACAACGTTACGCTTGCTTATGTTGCTATTACTGAGATTTAGACATCACCGTAACTATATAATGTCTCTACTTATATTTACGTAAATGGAATAAAAGTTATGTTCTCCAATCTATGGCTTTCGTGGTCATTCTTATAAGCATAGTAGGAAATTGGTTTCAATACACAATTATAAATCCCTGATTTCGCTTTATGGTGAATTTAAATTGCAAATTTCTGTAAACAATTGCAGCCTTTTATCATAGAATTTCAGCCTATTTCTTTTTAATTTCTACAAAAATGTAAGCAAGAACACCGAAATTAAAACCCCAGCAGAAGAAAAGAAACGAAATAAATGAAAACAGATTTTTTAAACAAAAATATACTGTTGTTGTTATGCAACATTAAAATAAAACACAAGCAAAATCTTAATAACGTAAAAATTTTTCGGTATGCTTAAAAGCTCTTTGCTTTAAATTGACAGTAGAGTTGTGAATACATAGTAAAAAAAAATGTTTGTGGATCTGAGATCCAATTACAAAATATAAAATCAAAACACAAAGCAAGACATCATCAGACGGTAACAATGTAGTTTACTTTATGCAATATAAATACAGCGCGGAATTTAAAAATAGGTGTATAATTTTCCGTAACTAGAAGCAGTTGAAGATTGCAAAATGAATGCAGGTCGTGGGATAAGTTAACGCCATCGTTCTACGTGACTATAATATTCATAGAAACAATGTGAACATACAAATTGGTCCGGTGGAGCGACCGCGAGTCAGTGTAAATTACTGACGCCACGCTACGCCGAAGCTTTTTCTAACGGAGTGAATTTAAAAACTATAGACATCTCCCATCCTCATCCCAGAACCGGAGATGTGTTTGCTTGTTAAATTACCGCATCGTACTCGATTCACTGGACGAAAAGAAATTTCGAAATATATTAGATATCAATACATTTGAAGATACTCGTTGAAGATACCAGTACTGAAGTAGAATCAAATGTAGATATAGCAGATAGTGACCACTTGACGTCTCTTGACAGCAAGGATTTATTTAACGATTAACTTAAGTTAAAGTAAATTATAGCACCTTTTCGTTTTGCTGCGTTTGTTGTAGTAAAAGACATTTTATAGTAACTTGTTTAAATAAATTTTGCATGTAAAGAGAATATAGGCAATAGCATCCTTTTGTACGAACCGTTACACAGTGTACGGTCTCGCGTCTTGCATAGCAACTACACCATTTTCAACTATGTAACTTACGACCGACACTTGAAAAACTATTAAACAAAATAATTGGACATTATTTTGCAAAGGCATTCCTTTCACGACTCTGTTACAAATGCGTTAAACAAACGATCAAACGGTTTACGGGAATTTAAGATAAATCAATATGTAGAGACAGAAAATCGTCCAGGACACAAACAAGAAAAAAATTAATTACCTGCTCAATCAAATGAATGAATCACCAAAAATTTGTTTCGTTATAATATAGGGAAGGTGACATTTAAACGATCGTACAATGACGCAGTTCCGACAACAAGAATAATTAAATGAACAAGTCATTAAAAAAATCCTAACCATGTATACATTTTTTTTTTAAATAGCAGAGTTATGTAGAAATGGAACGTCATCGCTCTTTCGTGGAAAAAGGGAGTAAATATTAATTGATTGATAATGATTATATTTCCTACTAAAAGCACTAATAATGGTGGTAATTCGTGAGTTGGGGTCAAATTGAATGAGATATGACGGCATCGGCTCCTAGATCTTCCTTATGCCATGACTCAGAGCCGGCCAGGTCGTGACACGACGTAAGGATTTTGTTCTCCGGCCCCCATCGCTACATCCGAATGAGTAACATTAATAACTTGTTTATACACTTATACTTAGAATTCACCAATGTAATGCAAAAGTATCTTTGAAAAACACTCTATATAATGAAATCACACATATCCTTAATTTTTAACTCTAATGAGCAAATCTCAGAAGTTTAGAGGACCACCGGCTTAGATTAAAACAATAAACATACATAGCAGTAATAAATATTTATAAGTTTTTGAGATCTTTATCAGAAGTTCTATCATAAATATCACACTCGGACGCTCGATAGCCGCTTATTAACCTAATTTAGCGTTACGTACTCGTAAATTTATTTTCTTAATAGATTTTTTAAAGTAAATTGTTAAGTAGGCGTGATCTATTACGATTTGTCCGGTTTAATATAAAGTTAAGCTTCCACTGCAGTGGCCGGTGCGGCTAAGCCGGATGCGCCGAGGGGGGCCGAAGTGAGATATGGCCGGGATAGATTTATCGACCGTTGAACATTTAGCTATCCAAGCTTAAAACATCAGTTTAGATCACCTGCGGTCAGCTTCACCTGCTATGTTTTTCTTTTTATTAATCTAGTACGATGTTTGAAAATGTTTAAACAAAACAAAACACACTTTTTGGTCGTTTTTATTTTTTACTCACAAAAACACTTCTAGAAGTCCTATAATATAGTTATTAAAGTAATTAAAATGTTGCATAACCTAACATTAATCGAACAACGATTAGTTTTTATCCAAATATAAAAACTTATTGAATCATCGCCTTATATAGAATACTGTTTATATTTATTCTTATATGAAGCTGCAAATCACATTATGTACGAACATATATAATTTATAATTACTCGTACATTGAATGACATGAACATGATAAATGTAATATATCATGATCTGTTTTGTTGTTTATTTTAATTAACGTGTTAATTCATTTTATACACATCCTGTAATAACGTATATGTTTATTGTATCAAATTTTGTTTTTTTTTGTACAGTCGCGGAAATCCGCAGTGTTCCACTTTATAAAAATGGCCTTGTTCATTGCAACGAGACAAACTCCGTCTCTTCCCACAAATAACTAATTAGATAGCAGTGAGTGCAAATTAAGGGATAGTAATAAAAAGAAACTAGCCGTGTATTACTAGCCGACTTTTTTTCGTACAGATAAATAACCTGCGTTGTATTGTTTTTTGTCTCGCGTCTCGTTTCAAAATATTCAAACGATTAGAGCTCATGAGTTGGAACACCGCCAGTTTCCCCGATTGTACATCCATTAATGCAAGAACTAAATGTATTACAACGCAAATTATTTATTTTTGCAAGCTTTTACTGCTTATTTTGTACAATATATTAAAAGACTAACGCTTCAATTATTAATTTTACGTGACATATTAATTGATAATATTTCTCACAAATGTTACTAACACTTTTTTGTTCATAAAGTAACACTTAAATTTCATTGATAAATTAAATAAACGCCTTAGTCGATGTTATTGAGAGAATTATTAATTAATTAATTAGATTTTTGTTTTATACTATTTTCAATTATTGTTTACTCTTTCTCTTTGTTCATTGTTTTCTTTAGTCATGTTCTCTTAGCGATTATCATACTATTATTTACATTGTTTATATGCGAAAACTAACATGTCTAGTTTTCCTGTTTAATAAAAAAATAAAAACTTTCTCAAAAGAGCTTTAAATGCGCAGGAAAACACGGACTATTCGTCGTAAAAAACCGACTGGTGAATAGCTAGTTATTTAGCAACATAGCAACATTAATGCAAACTAGACACTCTCTCAACCTTATTATAGACCTTTGTATTTCAATTACAAACGGACACCATGAGACACAAATTTAATGGAACTAAAACATCTCATCGCCAACAATTGAATTCATTACAATAACAATAAAAGTGATAACAAAGTTATATTGTGTTATTTGTTGCTATTATTCGATTTAGATTCACTTTCGTAAGTGAGAGCTTAAATAAATTCCAATTTCTTTCCCGCAAAATACTTTCCCTTCAAAGTGAATCGAGTATTTGCTCCAAAGCACGCGTATTTTGTTAGGCGCACCGCCCGCGCCCAATCTCAAGTATCCATCCACAATTTAAACACGTGCATTTACTCGTACACTCTAGTGCTTGCTAAGTACTCCATATAAAAAAGCAATTTTCGCAAGTGCAAGTGCCGATATAATCAATAATTTATGCATGAGTGTTTTTCAAAACGAATAAATATTATTCTCGTACATGTTTAATCATTATGTTTCAAACGATGTACCAACCGGTTGTTAAAAAATCAATATACAAAAACACCAATTTGTCATTGAACGATAACAGTTATTAAATAAAATTCTCTTTGTTCCTTTCTTTAAATACACACAGGCTATATGTCGTCATTCTTAATCAAAGCGTTAATATTTTTTCATTAATAACTACATGTATTTTACATTAAGTATATGTAATTTTTTTACCACTATTTATAAATGTCTTGTTAAATTAACTTTGGACATGCGTCGGTAGCCGTATTAACATAAGGCCAAAGGTTATCAATTTAAATATTAACTTCTAATACGAGAAAAACTATTTATAATTACGTTATCATCGATCAACTTTTGAAGTTGTTAAAGGTTAAATTGACATTATTCATGACTTTTACTGTACGAATTTGTATGTCATCCAAATCTGTCCAACATTTATCTTCAAGGTTGAATAAACGAGTTATTTTATAACATTTTAAAAGCCTTGGCATCTTTTTAAATCTACGATCTAGATAATGAAACTGTAAGTCACTTCCTGAAACCAGCACAAGCACCTTTCTACACATTAACTTAGTAATGCAACTGTACGTACATTTCGGTACTTATTCATAATTTGTATACTAGATAAAACAAATTTTACAATAGTGTTGATGAATTCATAAACCATAAACCACTTAAAGAGTAGTATAGATACTAACTGCCACTCAGAGACTATTAATTATATCTTAAACAGTCCTTGGTGTATTTTCTTTACCAATAAATTCTAAAGAACTCTTTCAACAACTTTACCCTGACACTTAAAATTTAATAACATACTTTATTTTGTAAATGATGCATTATACGATGTATGTTTGTGTACTTCGTGCAATTCTCCTATAAAGACAAATAAGTCTTTGTAAGGCAAAGTCCGTTCCCCTGTCTATTCATACGTGACTCCGACATCAAGCCTTGTGGAATCTGCGCCAAGTTAAACCGCGCTCTGTTGTCTATGCCAATTATGGTTCCCTAGGATACTAATAAGTTAATTCCATTTTGATTATGTTGAAAATTTCCGGGATTCAATAAGACAGTTTTACTCGCAGACATATGTGTTTGTTTATTTAGTAAAATTATAGTATTATTGTTATGATATAATGATCCCGACTAAATTAATTAGGGCTCACTGATAACTGATATACAGCTGTACCAACCATTCACTTATGAACAAAATTCGTATACAATTTGTGTACAATTTCTGCTATAAAAGCTACAGTTAAAAATAGATGTTCCATAAACATGCATATTCATATGACAGCATACTAAAGATGCCATAAGAAACCTGTAGAGTGATAACATAAACAAGAATATGGCAATAACAACAAATTACAGTAGTTTATTAGTACTCAACTCCAAGTATAGTAGCAACGTGACTCCGACCACGAACTAATTCAGACCCGATACGCTCGCCTCCCCTCTCCCTATACCGCACGTGGCCCTGCGATACACGAAATATGAAACAAGCATGCGACAAAAACGATACTCCGCCATACTTTGAGAGAGAAAAATGGATAAGAAAAATCGTAATAAACTTTTCTTTCTTTTTTGATTACACACATATACTTTTTTTTAATTTGCGATATAGCATTTATAAGATATGCTTGAAGCTGCCAGTACTTACTGCATGTAACGATTTATGTATATACCTAAAGAAATAT
>LD688941.1:5037733-5052908 GCA_003118335.3 Papilio memnon
TTCACGTATCGATGACAAATTAAAAATCCTTTATAAGTGTAGTGTATGGCTATAATGTGGGTAGTTCTACATTTATGTACCGTCCGGAAGGTACCGTCTCCCCCTTAAAGATTAATTATATATATATATATATATATATATATATATATATATATATATATATATATATATATTTATTTATATATATATATTAATTATATAATTAATCAAGATAATATAAAATTAGCTAATAATAAGCTTTATATATAACATAATTATATATAAAGCTTATATTATAACTTAGCCAATACCGTCAATTTTTAAGTCAATCCGTCAGAAAAAATAAGTTTTTTACTTGCTTCGAAATTGGGCTACCCAACATCTATACTGCTGTTATTTCATTGATGGTGCTAAAACAATATTCAAAATAACCACCAATTATATACCGTTTAGTGTACATTATTATGTAGTGTTTTTAGAAAACAACTTGACCTATCGTGACATACATTTACTAAATTATAGTTATTGAATTGACCCAGACACAGATTCATATGAAGCAAAAAATACTGAACCCGGTTCGGTTATATTCATATGTATAAAATAATCTATAGAAAAAGTTCGCACGATGTAAAATGTAAATACAAGTACAACATGCTAAAAAATGTTACCTCGAAAGCGCGTCATAAAAAGATATTGTCGTAAACATAATAAGGAACATTAAAATTATAAGTAAGTTATAATTAGCACACCTCTCCTTGGTCATTTAATACTGCATATAAAAATTATTATTTATTAATTTTTGATTTAATTTCCGCTCTTAAACAAGGGAATTATGTAAAACGTATACTTAAATAATTTAAATAAATTAATGCATTTACCGTATTTGTCGTCTAGAATATTACTCATACTCCAGTCTCGTTATTGTTAAATAGCTGTAGAGAATTAAAATGTCGAGCATAATTAAGACGTACATTTTTACGTGCTCTAATTTGCGAGATGGCTGTAAAATTTGGTGGTCAGTGCGCTCTGCAGTACTCGCAGCTCTGCGGTAGCAAGGCGATGTGGTTCGGAGGAGATCGATCGCCTATCGTTGGATAAATAACGGCACCTAACTAATTATCTATTAACGGCAACAATGGTCGCACGTCGGACGCGGTGGCAGCGCGATGGCTGCGCGGTCACGTCTCAGAGACCATTCCGGCGGCCCGCTGTCCAGCCTCGCACTCCCTGCGCCGCACCGGCCGACCGATGCCTTCCCAAATATTACTTCATCTAACAGTACCGAGCATTTCCCACACCGCACGCGTTACCGCATTTGGGAGTAACCGTAGCCGCGCACGTTATAAATACTGACCGAATAATATTATTCATATATGCAAATCGCTTTCGAGTTTTTAAAATTCACAGCTTTATTTGTATTTGCGAGTCGTTCCGCGTAAAACGCTGATGTTTTACCTGGCCGAAGGAGAACACTATCTTCGCAGACTATTCCCAGGCAACGTAAACAAATTCTGATCACACCGGCGGGCGCGGCGACGCAACGGCGCGGCGTCTGCCTACCCATCACTATACCACTCCTAGTTCATTTAGAATAGTCCGCTCGCTCGTGTAAGCTATTTACGCTCGCCGAACATTTGTAGACAACGTTAGATGTACGATATGAACACAAGATCACTATGTTGTCTATGGGAATATTTTCGACTTAATCGATTTCATCAAAAATCATAAATAGAAGTATTTAATGATTTTTGGTATTTTATTTTCCATTTATTGATTAGTTATATTATGTTTGTCTTCAACAAAAAGCAATATAAGAAAGAAAAAACATAATTTATTAAGATGTGCTATAACGTTAGATAATTTAAAATATATTTATGATAAAAAGAACATCGAATAACCTTCTATCATCAAATAAATTTCTAAACAAAACGGAAAATATTTGAATGGTTATAACTTATACAAAAGTTATAACCGATATAATCACTGCGATCGGCAATCTAAACAATTTCTTGATGAAATCTTAACGCAGCTTTTACGAAATTAAACATAGTTCATCGAACCCTGTGAGTGCGGGCCTCGCAGCGCAAGGCTCGCCCAGCGGCATCGATAAATTGCATTCATATCCGTAAATAGTGCGCAGTGTACCGTTATGTCATAAAAAATCTATTATCTCCAATAGATTCATATGCTATAAAGCCTGCTCGGCCGCTCGGCCACTCTCCCGCTCGCCAACTCGACCGCTCGGCTGAAATGTTTTATGCGACGACTACGCAACGTTAAAAAGCTAAGTTCACTATGTGATTACGATGTCTTACATGTTACGGACTTGATATTCAAAGTTAATTTCATGCTTACAGTGTGTTTGATTGTCGTTGGTAGTTCCTATGATTTAAACGGAAAAAAAGAAACGAGATCAGCTAGGGTAGGTGTATCGATCTGTTTGCTGATATCTACGAGTGCGCACGAGATTCAGACGGCGCAGTAACGGGACCTCGCTCGAGGCTCTGCACACAAATTAATGGTTGCCGCTCAAGGCCGCCTACGAGCAATCGACATAGATACATCGGTTTGTCGACTATGAGAACACGGCGCAATCGTACTGACGGTCAAGATCGAGGCCGGGAAAGCGGCCCGCGGCCACGGCCACGAGCGCCACCACGCGCCGCCGCCGCCGTCCGCGCTCCCGTTGCATCCGCAGAAACGAACGAAACCACTTAATTGTTTGATAATTGAATTTCAAAACTCTAATTGGTTTTCAATAAATGCGAGCAACTAGATATCGGAAGAGATCCGGCCGGACCCTCGCCGACGCCGAACTCTCTCCTCTATTATTGCGAAAAGAAATTTAGATACATTTATATCGGATTCGAGTCAAAGGAGAACGGTACTCGACCGATTTCATGCAAAACGACGTACATATTGATATATCTAATTAAATCTCAATTACTGAAAGAGCACAGAACGTGTCATCTGTTTGGATGTCCATTCACAAGTTCGATATAATTAATTTGAATGGCGGAGCCGAGGCTCAAAAGTGATAGCGTCTCCGCTCTGCGGTCGGTTTGGGTGCGCAGTTTTTGCGGCGTCGCGGGTGTACTGTTACTGTTAGCCGAGTTTCGAGGCGTCGCGTCGCCAGCGGCTAACCTTGATATGTACTTTCAGTTACGACTTCCATTTCGCACTCCTCTTGTTGTGGATATCGTTTTATTGTGGCCGAGAAGCTGATAAAAAATATCAATCAAAATTCTAGCACAAGTGCCCGAGGCGCTTGCGCTCACTCTTGCCCGCCGCAAACAACGGCAACAGGGAAATATTTTAACAAGATTTAGACGTCGCGTCTCGCCGCGTCGGCCGCACGGCACGCGCATGCCGAGGAGCCGAATGCTGCGGCCCAACCGCGGCAAGCTCCCGTGCTATCGGTAGAGCGCGGCGCGGTGCGGCGCGGTGCGGCGCAGGCCGCGCGGCATTGTGCTCGCATTGTGCTGATTCACGAGCTTGACAATGTAAGCCTTGTTAAAAACACGCAACCACAACAAGCTATTAAATTTATAGAATTCAAAGTACTATTTTAAAGTTTTTTTTTAATGTGGTTGTCTAATTGATAATTGATGAATTACATAAAAAATGTGCTAAAATTTAACTGGTCCGCGAAGCTCCTGTCCTCTTCCCTGGATTTAAGCTAACAGAACTGTAGTAAATACTTATATTCCGTAATTTACCACTAAACCTTTCCATTTAACAAAATCATTTCATTTCATTGATTTGATTTATGTGAACGCTAGTAAAACGATGATAAAACAAACGATAGGTAATTCAGTGAAGAGATAAAGCGCGCGCTCAACAACAGGAAAGAAATGATTATTTTATCATAAAACTGCTAAACAGCAGACGTGCGGCTGCAGTTCAGTGACTCCACCTTCCTGAGTCGCCAGGAAGCTATTTCGCGTTCGCAAAACTTGTTTTGTGCACCCCAATATTACCAGTACGTAGATTTGGTCACAGCGAGGCCGAGGGTCCGCACTGCCACATATCGACATATGCATTGCGCTAAAGTTATTTGGATGTGCCAATTAAAATCAAATTATAGTGATTTCGAGCACCACGACTCGGACGGAATACGAGCGTGTAACGGGTCGTTTAAATTCGTGGTGTGGTAATCTAGTGATGGTTTGGCATATTTGGAATATTCTGGTGCGTATCCGGCTGTCTTCTGTTACATAACAATTAGCGAAGGAGCGGCCGGGATGTGGCTGTGTCGCGCGATGCGGCGTGTGCGGTGCGGTGCGGTGCGGTGCGATGCGGTGCGGTGCGGTGCAGCGCGATGCGGTGCCGTGCGGCCGCCGTGGGGTCAATGACAACGCGACGCGAGCCGCCACTTAGGTTCAAGGGTATCTTGGATGGGCCTACATGCTATCATTGGAACTCAGGCTTCATTCATCTTATTCACAATTTTGTGAACTTTTAAGATTTCGATTACGCTTTATAGAGTTCATTGTTAAGTTAATAATCGGATGAAAATTGTAAAATTAGTTTAAATCAACGGAATCGACACTTTTTTCGACATTATTTTTTATCGCGCAAGGCCAATACAATAAAGAGAGATGATATGACGTTGCGGCAGGTATCAGAGATAACAGTTTAGTAGTTTATATTAGTTTACAACGCATACAAAAAACATTTTATCAGTAACAAAAACATTTGCATAATTGTTCGCGTATTTAACAGTGTATTTTGAAAAACACTTAAAAGTGACGTATTGTTGGATTTCCCCATAAGACATACCACACAATTTTTATAACCTTTATGACTAAGTTCTGTCATTAACAGAATAGAAAACAATATTTCTTAGTAAAGTCTTCGACCGCGTTGATTTCAGAAATCTTAATTTGTTGTTAGGTTCGTAGTCTAGTCATTTAGGACCCTCAAACTGACATCGAAATTTAGGTTTCGACCGACCCATTTCAGATACGGTCAAATTTTATAGCAATTATCAGAAACCCATGTTTAATTTAGGTTCGAACCTTTGCCACATAAAAACGTTTTATTTTGTTTTGATTATACACAAAATACAACTTTTTAAGAGTTTTATCTTTTTTAAATAACCTAGAAATACCTTAGATATTAAAATGTTGTCTTTGTAAAATATAAGAAATCTTGCAAATCGTAATTATCTGTAAAGCTTAAGAAAGCTGTCTCGTTTACTAAGCTTGCAGAGTTTTAGCAAATGAGGAGCAGTTTTGTTTGTCCGGACGTCCATCACGGGCTTCGCTCACAATTCTTTCAGTTTCACCTATAAATAACTATTAATAGACACCGACCACGAAAAGCAATCTCACCGGGTGGCAGTTAAGGGCCCTCAGCTTACTTTATAATGTATCTTCTAAATGAGTAGAATGCAGTAGCGTTGAATAATACATTCATTTCTTAGCGGGATAAAGTCTCTTCTCCCTTGCCAACTTGTAGTGTTCAGACGACAACATTGTATAATTATTACTTAATAACGTCAAGCATTATACGACGAGGGATCTGGCAATATTATCAATAATTATCGTAATAGATGCTTCGCGAGATTCCTATCTTTATTATAGATCGAAAACATTTATGATGTGTACAATAATTTAATTACAGTGATAATGGCGCAGAGAATATAATGGTGAATTCATCAGAAAACCGCGCTAACTAAGAGATCATGTTGCTCACTAAAGTTGTTCTTTATATAGTAAACTAGCTATGGATTGAGCTTCATTGACATTTTTATCATCATAAAATCGCATTTTTCGTAAAAATTTATTGTATTTGATGTGTTAGCTCATTTTTTTGTAATCAAAATAACTAATATTATGGGAAAGTGTTCTCGTTTATTTAGTGACATGTTTTGTTGTTGCGTTGATGTCTTATGTATGCACGTCCGCGAGTCCGTCATCAAACGTTATGAATGAATAATAACCCGCACAAAAAACAACAATGTTCAATGAAGGCCACAAATACGCGACACGACACGACGCGATGAGTGCGTCATCTGTAATGTAAACATCGTTACCTTGTCGCAATCAGCGCTCTAACAAAATCAACACTAATTGGCACTTAGCTATTCAAGTTATTTTTGATAAACTCTTTATTTATCGTTTCCACAGCACGTTTCGTTCTCAAGGGGTCCGAAGATATTCTTCGTGTTCGTGGTTAGTTATTGGCAATTAATACTCGAATTGTAAAGTTTGATTATGTCAAGGGCGCGACCTCGGAGCTCTTTGTAAACACAATGTTGACGATTCAGTGACTCGAGTGAAAAGCACACTGTTGAAGTAAGCTCATCGCATGCCGTCATTTGTTTGAAGTCGTGTCCGCCGAGGCCTTCCTCGCAACTTCTCACAAAAACCACCCGAATGCCGAATGCCGACAGATGAGCTAACCCGCCCCGCCCGGCCCCGGCAGAGCACGACTCATCGATTGTCTGTAAAAAATTTAAACATCGCCTAAAATTAATAATTCAAACGAAATCATAGAATTCTAACAACGGCTCGAGTTTCTGAATGTAATTTGTGGTTGCTTCAAGAACTTGGAATCGAATAGTCAACTGCGCAATAATAATAATAATTGGCTACTAATGTATTAGCAATCTCGCGCATTATGTTCGTACACGACTTCAATATAAACTTCGATTCAGACAAAGTATGAAAAGCCTCAAATAATAGAAATATATCGCTAATGATGTTTTCTATACAAAGAAAACGTTAATTATCTGAAATAAAAATTATAATTATTAAAGCCAATAAAGGCATTTATGTCCGTGACCTAAAACTAAACTCTAAAACTGCTGATCATACACAGGCCCGAGAGAATCTTAACTTACACTGTATTTTGAAACAATTTTGTTTATCTTTTCTCCTATATGTAATTTCCTAACAGTCTCATCACACTCAACGTATAAACGTATATAAAAATCTACGAGAACATAATTCGATTTACAAGGATGGTTTGTATTTATATTTTTCTTTATCCTTAACAAAGTTTATAAACTATGAATAAGCCTTAAGTAATTATAATAATCGGAGTAATCACAGCGGTATTGTAATTAATCTAATAACTGTCTGAAGAAAAGGCGCCTCCGTATTTACTTATTTATATGATGATATAACTACTTGCGAAATACTGGCTACATTGTTACAAGGACATGAAGTATTATTGTAGAAACGAGACATATCCGAGGAATCATCGTTCATCATCATCATCGACCTATAGGTCTACCAATACAGTCATCAGTCTACTTGTAGGCATACTGCTTATTCGTTATCCAGTTATAAGAAAGTTGTTGTACTTAATTCCAAGCTAAGATATGATAATCTTAAACTCCTGCATGTAAAGGTGGGTATTCACCAACGTTGCAAGTTACTTGTTACAAGGCGAACAATCATGCCGTAACACTACTCAGCTTAAGAGTTCGTCTTGTACAGTAGAGATTAAAGACTTTTTGTTCATATAAAGATACAGCGCAGTAATCGTGATCATCTCGTTTATGAAGCACTTCTAGCGCACAGGGAGACGAGCGGCGCAACACCCGGATGTCTACGAAATAATAAGCCCGGATGATGTCAACAGGATGACGTCTTCGAAGATCTCGTATCGGCTCGTTGGATTTATTAAATTACAAACCTTCAATTAATTGATAAGTTAAAAACGTTGTAACGATTCTTAAATATAAATGCGTCATGGTATAGTTATGTGGCAAACGTTAGTTGATGCATTAATTACGTTTCATTTTAATCAGAGTGTTGATTTCAAATATTCTTTACTAATATCCTTTAAGATGCATTTTTCCACTCAGAAAGTATTTTAACGAAATCCATGCGATAGTAAAACGATTCGCTAAATTAATGTTATATGAACGTACCAAAAATATTTGTATTACAAGCTCTTAAAATGACATAAGTCTATATGATTATATTTTTACACTCATAGCAAATGCTTCATGTTACAACAATATAAATATGGCAAAGCAAGTTTATGCACATAACGAAGTCAACTAACATTTGGCATGCGCAAAACGTATTTGCAGTATGTCGCTGGAGCGCGGATCACGTAATTTTTTCTAAATACGTATTTACGTATTAAGAACATAAGTGGTAAATAATATAGTAGTTTTGGATTCCAACCAAATTTCCCCGCGATTTACTAAAAAAAAAGACCCGCTGCACATGTAATTCGGTGCGAAGTATTCCCGCATGCTAAATGCTAAACTTTGAGGAGTTGTAATGTGGTTTTTCGACGCATAGATCGATTTCGTAATTCTCAACATACTGACAAACTAACAAACCTTTTATATCGTCGTACTTTCGGTAAAGTATCATAAAACTTCCAAAAAGAACATCACATTTGTTTGTTATTAAAAATTAGAAACGAATTGAACCGTGAAAACAAAAGAGCAACAGTAGAGGTCCTTGATCGTCCTTGTCCTTGATCGGAAGATATTTTTCTCGAGAATCGAGCTGTAGTTATATTTTTTGTTCTATATTCTGAGATCACCGACTATTTTTGATGACTAAACGGACGCTGATATAATTTTGGCGATACAAAGAACAGGACTATGTTGCAGGATGAAAATTTACTTTAGCCAAAACGGGTTATAACTGCCACTTGCAGCTCACAGCAATATTTCTAGTTCGGTTTTGTTTATTCTATTGTGTTAGTACGAACTCTATTCGTCTATCTAATAGTTACTTTTATTTTTCCTTTGTAATATAATAATGAATGATGGCAAGTCTGTATTATCAGAAATTACTATTAGCCGTATTAATTCTCCTTCAGTCTTGTTCAATCAACAAGTTACCACGGTGTATTTTTAGAAGTCCCGTAGCTTCCAAATCTCCGCAATCAATTCGATGAATAAATACTTTCAGGCAGTAAAATATGACTAATAGTAACGCAAACAATTGTAATCACATAATCTTTAAGTACTAACATAATATTTAATATAATCTCTAAAGTATTTACAACGTAAGATGTACATAGAACAACACACAGGTTCATCACTTTTTTTCTTGTTACGGATGTATCCGAGCGGGGTTATTGTTTCGGCTAAACGTGCGGTAACGAATCACTTAACATCATCGGCGCAACGAACTAATCATTTTTATTTGCGAACTTTTTCTGTGCATCGTTAAATTTTATTATTATAGCGGGTACTTATCGAACATTATCGTTTTATAAAGGTACGTGTTGGATTTATTTCTAAAAACAACTAATAAATGCAAGACAAATAACAAAATAATCAATTTTTTTGTTACTTTTTCAATCTTAATTACTTTTTATTTACAGCGAGTTAAAGATGATATATTTGAGCCTTGTATTAAAATGAATCGATTTATCTTAAAATCAAAATCTTTAACGGATTAGATAATGGATCTCGCAAATTAAATGGCAATTAATTAGCAATACCAATACTGTAATCGAAATGTATTCAATAAGAAAGAAAAATATTTTTAGATTTACAGATTCTCAAGTTACATGTGTTGAGAAAGCGATGGTAAAATTTGCACAGATGATGACCTCGAATGGAAAGTTTCCAACATTAGTCTATATAGACTGACACTACTTGACTCACTTGGCTCACTTGGCTCCCGGCCACTCCGAAAGCGTGCAAAATTGTCGCACTTGACGGCCCTTGCCTACTCGTCCTACATAATGTCATTGTCACGTACAAACCTCTATTCATACAATAATATCGTCACAAACATTAAACCGATACTCTTTGTTTAATGTAAGTTGCCAGTGTCAGTTTTAAAAAAGAAATATGTTCATCATAATCTTTATTTAATTATTTATAATGCATCGATTTAAAATGATCAAGTCCGATTCACCATCAATCTCTTTCGTATAAATTGTGTTGTATGAAATGTTAATAAATAAAACATCAATAAATTATAAAATGCGTGCGAAATTTAATTATAAACTGAATTTGTCGATATTACGCTGCTTAAAGTAGTCACGAAGAATCTTCACGCCGCAAGAAAAAATGTGCTACCAAACATTACTATAAATTTATTTTAACTAATAACGTTTTGGTAAGCGTCCTGTTCCTCATAAGGTACGTGTTTTTCCGCATTTGATGAGCACGACTCTTTTTAGTTGTAAAAAATCTCTAAACTACTGCTGATGTTCGCAATTATAAAATTAAAAATATAACTATAATACAATCGAGTATAAACTTAACTTATTAAAGTTTACGGTAAGAGAAACCAATTTTCACTAAAGCATTTTCCTTGTTCTGTATAAACCGAACCTAACAGCAATCGAATCTACAATTTGCAATTCGTAAGCCTCTAGCCCAGAGTTCAACGGCGGATTACTGCACAATGCTTTTAATATATTCACCTAAGAGGGAACTCTCATTTACACAAATAAATACTTATTAAGAACATATAATGCACTGAGAGGTTGAGGACATAAGCAAGAAAGTATTAAGATTGAATGTGGATGGATACAAACCTAGAGGAAAACCGAAGAAAGCATGGATGGATGCTATGAAAGAGGATATGCTTAAGGGTGTGAATTCAGATATGACGACTGATACGAGATGTACGGAAGAGCAGCACATACTGTGCCGTACCTCCGTAGGAACTAGGGAAAGTTGATGATGATAATTCTGCATATTCTATAGGATTCAATTCTATCCAAAAGTTATTTTAAACTGTTACTTTCATTAAAACTATGTTTCCTGCATAGAAGTTCATTTTAGCAACAGCTAAGATAAACAATAAGCAAAGAGACCGTGATAATTTTCAATCAGTAAAAATTTTCATAAATGTAGTTTTAAAAACAATATAAACAAGTTGAAAACGCAATTATTTTTTTAAAAAGTCATCAACATTCTATAAAAAATATGTACCTTTTTTAAATAGTTTGTTATAACTGTTTTATTTGCATACAAAAACTTAGTACGTAATAAAATATATCTTTAAACATAAGTCCTCCTTCAGTTGTTTCTAGGATATCATAACTTTTTGACTATCGTATAAGTTAAAAGTATCATTGCAATTTGAAAATAAAATCTTAAAGCACAGATATTTACTAAAATGTCATTCGTAGAAATACTAAAAAATCGTGAAAAATCACCATTTACAATTATCTAAATCGCTACTGAGATTGACAAAAAGTGGGATACATCTCGTGGGGTTCCCATGAAGTTCCCATTGCAAAAAACTAATCACTTTGAACCAAATCAGACAAATGTTCAAAGAAACATTACCAGCAACACGTTCAAATTGCCCAAATTATGATCAATTACATTGTTTTTGTTATGTTAAATGATTGCTTCATTCCATGTCAGACGGAAATTAATAACGCACCGCATTTATGTCGAATTTACTGTAACAAATGTATGATAAATAATATACAAATATGTTTTTTTTGTATTATTAATAAGCATATAAGGTTACTAAAAGTACTCACGCTTACAATTCTCAGATATTTAACAAAGCTTTTTGGAAAAAGTTACGTTAAATTCAAATTTTAATAGTTGTTAACGTATGAAAAACCTTGTACCAAAGTAGGTCCATTATTGCTAGAAATGTCAAAAGAATTTAATGTCATTATTTATACAAGAGAGTATTGAAATCACATTTAAATCACAGTTGAATTTAATACTCTAGGTTTTGTGTAATAAACACGTTTTAATGTATTTTCCATACGGATGTACGATAATGTCTTTGTACGGAGAACGAATCGCGTAATAAATGTCAAAGACCGATGAAAAGGGCTGTGATGAGTACAAAAGTGGTTTGCATTAAGTAATCTTAATGTGCAAATCTTATTTTGATAATAAACAACCAATCCTAAATAACACTAGTTATAAAATTTAATGTCGAAAATATTTATTTATTTAGTATTAGAAATTTATTAATTTTAATCATTTATTTTAGTACATCACCAAAAATTGTTACAAGTGATGTGAAGTCGAACATAACATTGATTGTAAACCTGCACTTTTTATCATACTGGAAGTAAAACAAAAACCGTGAATCCAAAGTAGTAAAATGCAATTTTCAATAAAAACGTTATTGTTGATTCAAATATGTAATTCTTTATAGTTTAGAAAATTATTGATAATATAGTAATCTAAGAACTCGACCACATTTTTGAAAGGATCAATATAGGCAAATTGTAGATTGCACGTGCGCAAACACGTGTCCAAAGGGGTACTTTCTCACTCGATGTCTACAAATTAAGAGTAGGGGTATATTATTTCAAGGTGAATCAACCGTCACTTTTGCTTGAATTCGTAACAGATTTTAAACTTAAAAAACTTTGTGACATTTAAACAATTCACGAGTGTACAATGATATATTAACAAATAAATAGACGAGGAAGCGCCCTTTAAAATATAAATTACTGACAAGAAGCATTAAAGGAAAGTGTTGTCGATGAAACAAGCTTTATTTAACGGATTAAACTAGTTCAATTTGTTTACAAGGTCCATTTGATCTTCTTTCAGGCTTTTTTGTAGCAAGGAAAATATAAAAGAACCAAATATCACCTTTAGGAATCGAATGCAAGGCAATATTTTGTCTTAAACAAGATATAGTCGTAAATCAGTGATACCCAGACCTTTAAATGAATAAGTTTGAAGAAAAATATAAAAACACAAAATATAGATCATTATTATCAATTCGAATTACGAATTTATTTGTTCATTTGTTATTTTGCTCGTGAATTTTAGACATAAAATTAATAAGAATGAACATCATTAACATCAGTTAGTCGAAATTCGACTATTTTCGTTTTGTACCATTAAACCAAAATCTGTTGATATTATATAAATTAAAATATATATTATACAAAACAACGGATTCCTTAAATCCTTGGCTTTTATTTAAGGAGTATAAAAATCGGTTTAGCAGAAGGTTCGAACTATTTTAATTAGCTTTAAATAACAATTAACTAATTCAAACATGTAATTTGGGTAACTACATATGTAGCATTAAAAAATAATGTAAAGAGAAACCGGCAATTAACCTTTAAAAATATAAAATTTGTCTAAAGCGTGGACAAACTTGCTTCATATATGTTTATAACTACGGCTTGGTTTTATTAACCGTCCTTGAACGATTTCCTGTATCACCTCAATACAGTATCAGTTTGATGCACTCTGGTAAAATCCTTTCACACATTCTATTTTGTTGGTTTTTTTAGGTATCTAGAACAATCGATTCAACTTTCTGGAACAAAATAATCGCTTTGTATTAAAAAGTATGAGTTTTTTTTAATGGTAAATGACGAAAATTAGCAGTATTCAAGTAGTCGGAGATACGAACCTTTATCAATGTTATGACCACATTTACCTTGTACCAGACATATGTAAATCCATATTTACCTAAAACTAAGATATATTCGATTCGCGGTATCACTGGGAAAATGTGTACAATGTAACATATTGTACACTTTACATATTGCAACCTGGTGTTCTGTTTATTTTATTCATAACTCTACATCCCAGTCACGAGGTAGTCGTGATGCAATCGCCCAGGAAAATATTGATCCCAAGATTATTTCAAATTCATCGCAATTATTGCATACGATTGTGATATTTATATACTGCGTTGCATGTAAAAAACTCATCTCGCGTTCATATTATGAGTTCAATAATAGAATATGTACAAAATAAACTTATAAGAATTAGAAAAGTTATTTAAGAATATATTTAAAGGCACGACGACGCTTTGTGATCACAAATATTGGTGTGCAGTCATAAAAAGACCCTAACCACACCTCGCATTAGATGTAATGAATAGTATAACATTTTATAATTGTGTACCTACGATCATGTATAAGTCATATTATGACGAAGATTCTCGACAATTTGCAGGACAAACATTTAAATGGCACTTGTTAGAAAATTCCCAGGAACAAGCACTCGATGCGACACACTAACAAATCCGTCTTACGAACTCTTTTGTTTGTAATATTCTCATAGATAAATGACATCATTCAATAAATAAAAAACTTTAATACATCGTTAACGTACAAAGGCGACAAATAACTAACATTAAAGAACAACCTTATTAGAAATGATCTTAAAATCTACCAAACATTATAACACAATGCTATACTACTACGTTCCTGCAATATTGTATTTTAATGCAAAAAAACATAATTAAACATATTGAAAAGTACAAATCACAAACAATTATTCGGCAATCAATGTCAATTTTTTAATGGAAATAATTGTCGAGATGATATTTAAAAATCTACAAGCGCTCATGAAACGTTCATAAACTGATTTACGTCACTTGTAGTGTCAATAACATACTGTATCTCTAGAAAAGTCCTTAAACTTTACCGTCCTTTTACTCGCTTAAACTGAATATTATTTATTTCATAATTGATCCACAGTTTTAACAAAAAACCACTTCCTGGTTAATTTAGGTAATAATGAAGAAAAACAGCAAATACGAATCAAGGAGTCAGCTGCCTACCCATGACCCTTAGAGAACCTAAAAATGTAAATTGTCTACTAGCAACGCCAATGACCATAGAGATCGTTATCACTGGGATGATGATCAGTCACCAATCATATGATGTTACAACTAAGATTAAAAATTAAAGATTAAAATGGATTCTCATATCTAACGATTATCGTGTCTGCTTAGATATTTCTAAGCTACAGCAAAATTGGTATTCATTGGTACGTAGAATTATACCATTATAATATCAAATCACAACGGTATATTCAATAATAGCTTGTCACATTAAATAATACACGAACGCTGATTACATGGTTTTTTATTTATCAGAATTTACTTGAAAAAAAATGTTATCTATAGAAGGTTCGATCAATATCGAACAAGAAGGGAACCTACGAGAACAATCCATATACAGTGATTTTTTATACTTTCGTTAATTTATAATTTTGCTGCCATTCGCCCGCGACTCCGTCTGCGTGGAATTATAAAAAAAGAAAACTAATTAGCCTATGTGTTCTTGAAGACTTTGCTCTTCATCTATGCCAAATTTCATCGAGATCAATTCAGCAGTTTAAGCTACAAACTCTAACAAACATCCCTCCATCTTAACTTTCGCATTTATAATATTAGTAAGATTTCTTACACCTGACATAGTTTGTGTGTGTGTGGGCAATGTGGTCGACCATGTTTCATTTATTCGATAGTTGTCAATCCAATTTTTTGAGATTGTTAGTGTTTTT
>LD688941.1:5053181-5079841 GCA_003118335.3 Papilio memnon
TATCAAAGGAAAAATTCCAGATTTCGGGAAGATGATGTATTTGCGTTGCTGATAATGAAAATCGCATTTAAATAAAAATTGTCTGTCTGTCCGCAAGCCGCGTTTGTCCCGGGTAATCTCCGAAACGGCTGGGCTGATTTGGACCGGACTTTCAATGGAGGGTAGCTGACATGGACGGGCATAATATAGGCTACTTGTTTAATCTATT
Source organism: Papilio memnon (assembly GCA_003118335.3). NCBI lineage: Eukaryota > Metazoa > Arthropoda > Insecta > Lepidoptera > Papilionidae > Papilio > Papilio memnon. The sequence continues at coordinate 5,053,390 of LD688941.1, forward strand.
TAAATTAAGCATACAGGTTTAAACATATAATATTTAAGTAAATTGTGAAAAGTTTACCTGACGGTTCATTGTTATGGAATACCAAGAATTCCGGTTGTCCTGGCATATTTAAAAAAAGGACCATTAAAGCATTCGATTTCGCATTAATAAATTTCAACTTTCTACTTATAAATCGCAATTGAAGCGTCCATTGTTACTATAATGCGTTAAATTCTATAATTGACTCAATAAAGAAAGTCGACAAATCGAAATTAAATATAAAAAAGAATGATGACGGCACGTGTGTAGCCATCTCGTATGTATCGTAAATAAGGTGTCCGCAGCGCAGCGCCTGCCCAGAGATGCGCACGGTAAATAAGAATAACGGTGTTTTTACAACCTGCGCGCGCTAGCCTCCACTCACCTCGCCGCGACTCGCCTCGGAACATTGCCAATTCCCATTGCTCAACTCTTTACATCGGAATTTCTCACTCGAAACACCATAAATAGATTTACTATTCATTATCTTTTATACACATTCGTAACGACAGCTTTATTCATTTTGTACTTGAAAATGTACGTACCACCTTCAACTTTACATTGTATGTCAATCGCGTATCACTTAATACCTTTTTAATATCAAAAAACGATAAGTACCTTTTAGTCAAAGGTTTTAAGATTTATGGATATTTAATTGGCCTTGACCAGATTACTTTTATCTGATGAGTCTACTTTTCGATTACTACAACTTTTATAGGGTATCTCAAAAGTGTTGGTGTACGTACTTAAGTATAAACTTTCGAATAACGTAGTTGCAAATGAAGACAAGTTTTTAAATTATATTTCACTATGCAAAATGTAGTATGTGGTAATCACTATGACCTGTAGGTAGAACTGGACGTAGGCTTTCTCCGTAACGACGAAAATATAAACAAATTAGAGTCTTCAGGAGCGATTTGCCTCAATGTGGGTTTACGTATTTTTCACTGCTGTGACATTTGTATTCGCACATATTGTTGTCTCTATTTTTTAAGAAAGAATATGAGAGATAAAGAATGATATTCAAAACAAGTATCACCGCAATAAAACACAGTTTAAGTTACTTTTATACTCGTATGAAAATTATATTTTTATGATGATTACTTCTTTAACTACAGAATTAGGGTTTATTGTTATTTTCTATGTTGATATTAATTTACCTTTGGATTGAGGTTTATTATTTAACTGTTCTCTAGCTATCGGATAATCTCTTGCCGTGATTTCGCGCTGCGCTGCCATAAAATTTACACTATAATGTCAAATCATTATTTTTCTTACAGTCTAAACAAATAATTTTAAAATCCTGGCCTGGGAGAGCTTCAATCGCCTTCATTATTACATCAATATCTCATGTGCGAGGTTCATGTCGTTCCGCTATAAGTCGTGGATTTTAATATTTCTGGACAGGCTATATATGAAACTTAGTATTCATTTTAAAACTCTTTTTAAAGAAGGGTTCTGTAATGGAGCCTCTGTATTTATAAATGAACTTATCACATACAATGCCGTCGACCGCCCAGGGCGCCTGGCAGAGGGGGAGATCCAGGTCTTCAAATTACTCTCACATTACACTCTTAACCGCACCACCACCTTATTAAAAGTAAAAAAAAGTGGATCGCTAATAGAACCGGCACTGGTCACATAAGTAACTGTAACACGCATTTGGACAACACAAAGGTCAATTTAAAAGAAAACAATTACCAGAAGTTATTAATGTTTATTAAATTATCATGATTATGACAAAACTAACATCAAACAATTTTCAAAATGTAAAACCTTTTAAAGATCTTTCAATGTCTACTTAGATTAACTTTCACTATTACTTTTTACAATACTCTTCTCCCTAACTATAATAAGAAAAAAAACCTGTTTGTGTGTACCATCAACCGTTTTGCAATACAGCAAAACAAATTATTATAAGAATAAACGTTTAATTGGATTTTTTTTTTTATGTTAGAACAATTATCTGTATATTAACAAACCTGTGTAATTAGTCAAATATAACAAAAACCATGTACCATATATGATGACAATATGCTCCAATGGAATATATTTTATATAATTTTAATTACCTTATAACTATAAAATGTATCTACTTTAGCACTGCAGTCATTCGTAAAAATATTCGTGAAAATATTAAATATTGAAGTAATGCGACAAGAATACTTAAAAACGAAGTAAAGTAAATATCGATAATAAAATATTAAAGCATCTAGACAACGAGCGATTAGAACAAAATGTTGCACGAAAGTGTTCGAAAACATGTTGCACCAGTGCGAACGCCCACATTACAGATAACCTACGCATTGCATGTACAATAGACATTCATAGCAACAATCAACTAAAATTATAAAAAATATACTTAACGTAAATGTAAAAAAGTAAAATAGTTCAGCGATGATAAATTTATATTATCTTACATATAAGTGGTGAAAACAATGATAATGTAGATCAGGAACACAGGGTGGAGTCGGGGATGACCGTTAACTGAACACTTCGACATTCACGCAGCTAAAAGTCGACGTCGCAACATTTAATCTAACCAATTCAATACAACACTCATACGTTAATTAATTTAAAAATTTCGTAATAATACATAGAAAAACATCAATTTTTTGGTACATCGATCACCCCTAGACGAGTCATCGTTAATCCCGTAATAAAAGTGTACTTGTATTGTTGGTTCATTCTATTGATGTATCAATTCATCTTATCTAATCAATTCCTAGACTAAGCACGGCGCAGCACGCCGCAGCACGGCGCAGCACGGCGCAGCATGGCGCAGCACAGCGCAGCGAGGCGCAGTCCGGCGATGTCGCTCAATTATTTGCACTTGTACTATTCCCAGCGTTCGGCGGCTGGCTCTGTAAAACATATTAGTTCCTTATCATAAATCACTTGAAATAACACACGAATATATATTTTTAACTACCTTGGTGAGTCAAGGTCACTTCCTTCCCAACCCCTCTTCACGTCCTTACGTCCCGCTACACCAAACATTTTGTTATAAGTAAGTCCATATTTAAGTCTACGTTTACACCAAAGATATTTAAGAAGCAATAGACAGCGTTAGTGAGACAGAAAAATGTCTCAAGTGAAGTGTCAACTATGCTTCCTCTATATATTTTTTAACCTATTTGGTTTACATTTATGTCCGTGTGTGGGTGTAAAAAGTGCTCCACATCACTATAATTTAAATTAGTTTTCCTGTCAGTAGCTCACAGTGTGTGGTGTGTCTGCGGGGAGGAGGCCCGCCCAGGCGACGAAGGAGGGCAGGTCGCGGGCGGGCAGGTCCGCCGCCAGCGCCTTCACGCGCAGGTTGCGGTCCTCCGTCAGCAGCACCACCTCGCGCACCACCTCCTGTGTGCCTACAATACGTATGCGGTCACATACTCACTTTCTAGAAAATTTAATAGACTATCCCAAAAAATATTTTGATAGATTTACAAAAATTGACATATGCAATAGACATTAATAAAAACAAGCTGTTCCCGTGCGGCTAAATCCGCATGAAGTTATAAAAACATTATTTTATTGCTTACATTTGTCAAATTCTCAATTGTAAATGTCAAAATTCAAATGCACAGATGACAACGAGAGCTTCCTTTGACATTGAATAACAATCACCGTTACCATGGCAACCTTGCTTCCTTGATGTTGTCTGCTTGTAGTTTTTATCCCATTCCTGCATGACGGTTTTTTTTTATTATTTACTCCCTAAGTTTAATAGCGTGAAAGTATGATTGCTGACAACCCACGTAACTAAGTAGTGTGTGTTTACGCTTTATTATATTATATTATAGAGTATAGATAATGCTTCATCATCATCGGCTTAACTGAATTCACTCGGTATAATAGTATTACCACAAATATTTTTAATTTTTTTAAGAGATGTCATTGTGTGACAAATGTCATGTACATTAGTACGTACTGTCAGCGTTAGCCTCGATGTTTGCGTGCAGGTTGAGCGCGGTGGCGAGCACGCGGTCGTCGTTGGAGGCGCGCGGGCGGTCGCGCTCCGCGGTGAAGGCGCGCGAGGCGAGCAGCGAGCCGCGCGCCGTCACCAGCCGCACGCCGCGCGCCCCGCCCAGCCAGCCGCGCGCCGCCTGCGCAGCTGGCCCCACGCGGGAACACTTCCGCAGACCTTCCAGCTCACCCACCACTGCACATAAATAACTCCAGCGATCACATAAATGTAAACCCGCACTGGAATACTCTGTAGACCTGAGGCTGGATTGGAATAGTTGAAAAAAATGTTTATAGCTTTTTGTCCCATGTAAACAAAGGAACGCAACACAAGTGTTAAGAAACGAAGTTGTATATGTGCAAGGTATCAAACGGTTTTATATTTTATGGTTTGATTGTGACATGTTTCTTTTTATATGTCAATAAAGAAAGAATGTGAATAGATTGGACAGAGAAATATGCTTTATGTAATTATATCCTGGTTGAAAAATCATCCTGGAGCCATTCTTTATCAATAAGCGATAGCTAGCAACGTTTGAAAAAACTTTTGATTTTGGTAAACCCTCGCGTTAGTCAATAACATTACTCGTGTTGTACAGTAAGGTTATTTAATAGATATTTGTACGCCATTACAGTGATCCTTCGTGCAGGCACGGCCTATTACTAAAACAACCAGTTTGTCTTATAAAAACCGGCCATACAGCACGAACCAAATAAGGAATCATAACAACACACCAACATATTTCAATTTATATATATAAGACACAGATCAATACAAATTAAATGATACAGTTTTCCGTTGTACGCACACCAAAGATGTTCTTATATCCTAATTTGACATTTTAAAAGAACGGAATATTGTGACTGTAGCTTGAAGTTGTGAGAGAATAACATACATTGAAGAATAAACTAAAATGAGATATAGTAATGTGTACAGACCGACTAGGGGCACTGCGAGCGTGTAGGGGCTGGCGGGCGCGGCGGCCACGGCCTGCAGCAGCGGCAGGTGGTCGATGAAGCAGTTGGTGTCGGGCACCAGCCAGCGCGGCCGCACGCGCACCTCCGCGCCGCTGCCCACCATCTCCTAAGCAACACAACGGAGATTTACGTAAACCACTCTCCCTCCACCTTTGATATGCACAGTCGGAGAAACTGGCGGTATTTCACCTTATAAGCTACAATCGTTTGAACACTATGAAACGACGACGCGAAACAAAAACCAATACAACGCAGGTTATAAATGTGTCTGTACGAAAAAAAGCCGGTTAGTGATACACAGCTAGTTTCTTTTTATTATTATCCCTTCGTTTGCACTCACTGCTATCTACTTAGTTATTTGTAGGAAGAGGCGGAGTTTGTCTCGTTGCAATGATCAAAGTAACTTTTCCTTGAGTGGAACAACGCGAATTTCCGCAACTGTGCCTACTTTTTAAATTAATGATTGAATTAATAAAAGTAACTAAAAAATTTAGTCCTTCCGCACCTGCATTCGTTGTCGTCTTCGTTCGAGTGTCGCCTTGCGGGACTCGAGCTGCTCCTTCCGTTTGAGCAGCTTCCTGGTGGCCTCGTCCGCACCTTCAGCCACCTCTTCCACGCCCCCCGCGCTTCCTGCCACGGCACCCGCACCCCCTACACCCCCTGACCCACTCGCAGAGTCGCACACGCTGTCACCCTCGCCATCGTCAGAATCTTCCGGCTACACCACAATGACACTCAATACACTAATGGCCAAATGTATTTTTCATAACGCATACAAAATATAAATTTACCAAGTTCTGCAGCGGTGGGTAGTTGGTCTTAGTCCGCTGCACCGCGCTCACGTAGCGCGGGGACTCCCCCGCCGGGTACTCTAGCTTCAGCACCGGCGGCTCCACGCCCACCAGGTACCTGACACGAACAAAATGCTTATTACTATTAAAAACTGTATCGCTACATCACACAAACCGATGATCTCTGTACTCATTATAATTATTATTCATTAACAAAGTACAGAAACAGAGAAATGACTCACTCGGTGCCAAAGAAGAGCAGTTTCCTGGTGCGCAGCGCGTGCTCCGCGGCGTGGTGCGCGGCGCGCGCGGCCGGCAGCCACGCCACCGCCGGCTCCATGTACATCAGCGGCGTGAAGCCCGCCAGCGACGCGTCCTCCGCCAGCCGCACCGCCACGTACCCTGCACGCAACACTGCTGCTACACCAGCCCCTACTGCCCTCTACTGCCCTCTACTGCCCTCTACTGCCGCCTTACATACCCACAGCGGACAAGAAAAATCTAGGTTCTCCCTTGACTCCTTTAGTCCCAATAATATTGAAGATTTGGCTGAAAATGATAAAATATACTTACCCTCTTTCCTTTCGCTTTCCAAGTCTATAGACTTATCATCGAGGTTTTCGAGAATGTTCATTAACTTCGCGAGCCAATCCCACGGCTCGTTATCGCTTCTAGACAAAATAAAAGATTTCGTTAAACTTAAATCTACACTCATTAATAATAAACACAACATTATTTTAAAACTCACTCGATTTCGAAATTGACGAATGAAGGCGGTGGATTCCATATACTGCTGTGACATAGCATCCAATCGGACCACACCTGCAAACAAAATATTTTATTTTATACCAAAAAGTGACAATTCAGCAAACCGCATCGCTAAAACAATCAAATAGGTATTCTGTCATAGGCGTGAAGACATGGGTAGGACCAATAGGCTAGAGTTGGGTGCGTTCCCTTTAATGAATAGAGAAGAGGATGAACAGAAAAGAATTGTAACCTTGATTGCTGGTAACAGCAGGAAGGCATCAGCATGCTGCTGAGAGTTAGGTGGCTCGGGCAGCAGCGCGCAACACCGCTCCAGCAGCGCACCGAACATCAGCAACGACACGCTAAGTGCACACTCCAGCCACGCCGACCGACCGTTCTTATCACCAGATTCTATACACAACACTATATATTTACTACTACTTTTTAATGTTTAAATTGCGCTTTAGTTTGGAGCTTTAAAAAAGTATAAATAAAGAAAGATAGTCTAAAATATAACAAAAGACAATTGATGTATGTTATGACATACATCAATTGTCTTTTGTTATATGTCATGTCACATTTATCTCATTACGACTTAAAATACGAGTAGAAGGGTGTAAATTAAATGTGCTTTCGGAACATAATCATGTATCACTTTGTTCTATTTTCAATAAGTTGCCAATTTCGCTTTACATATTACTGTTATTAATACTACTGTTACTAATTTTCGTAATGACTTTTTCAATTTCCGACTATCATAAAATTTAAATTGCCTCGCTCTAGACCCGTTTCGATTCGCCATTCTAAGAATTGTCTACATTCATACATATTACATCTTCAGAATAAAGTTTCCGATGAAAACATACTTTAATTACAAATATCTTTAACATAGAAGTAAGGTGTCGAAAATTAAAACTATAAAATGAAAAATAATGGCCAAGTCTAAAATATAAAGTTAGATCAAGTAGGTACAAAAAATATATTTACATAATTCAAATATATTTATAGTAAGTAGATAACTGCAGTAACAAGTTTTTTTAACTTTACAGCAAATAACATAGTGCGTTAGTTGTAAAAGGACATCCACGACAAAAACAAGTACTTTATGCTTAGTCATAATAGAAATAAATTTAAAAAAATTGCGACATCAATTCATATACCGTTTTATTAGAATTTTATTCATAAGATTCTCACAGACTTCGTCCATTTATTTCAAAGTCTTATCTTAATCGTTGCGGTGTGGTCTAACTGCATTAATATTTTCAACGTATGAACTTAACAATGCGAATCTCTTAAACAAATCGAACACATTTATTTATCAAATTGTCTTGAATTCTCTTAAGGATGTGACTCATGCGAAGGAAGCGGTAAAAAATTTATATCCTCTCTTTACTGTTATGACATCCATCAAACAGTTGTTAGCAACGTTACATCTAGTCACCACCACTCAACGCTTTGTGTATTCAATTTACATAAACTTAAACTGGTTTCTAAATAGCCATTGTCCTTTCTCTTACGTGTCTTTTTTATTTTCTATAAGGTTTCATTATATTTTTCTTCGTTATTTTAATTATAATAATAACCCAATTAGTAACAAGAAAGAAAAGAATTGTAAGTGTTATCTGTTTTTAAGTTTAAGTAGTAGACTTAAAAATAGTCCCAAGAATATTCTATTAATTTGAATACAAAGTAGGGGTCAAGTAACCGTAAATGCAATATCAAAAATATCCTACGACTTCGATAAGATGGTATCGCTTAATTAATACCGAAGTGGCGCAAAAAGAAGGCGTCCGAGTCGTCGCGACTAGATACAACATGAGCTATTAAATATCGGTCACACGGTATATAATATCCATCACGGCGATATAATTGAGAATAACAAGCTGTTAAAAATGATAATGCCAGTTTATGAAGTAAGGTATCTAGAAGGGCCGGAGATGAGGTCCGGTGCCGCGGGCGCGGAGCCGGTCCGGTATAAATAGTGACGGCTAAAAATAACAGCAGGGATTGCACCTGCGTCTGACACCGCCGACACCGCTCCACGACACGACACGACACCCACGTCTTTACTCCTACTATATACTAATAAACTATATTAGACAACCTATCATATTTTACACACAATTACCAGACATTTTTATTTAATATTCCCCCATTACTGACATGACATTGACACATGCTGCAATCTTCGTAATTGCATGTTTATATCACGCATACGAATTATACCAGACCAAACACGCCCTTACTCGGCACGGAGTTATTTTTAACGTAACAGTATTTATAACACTAAAAAGAGCATAACAATTGCTGTTATTCACCGAACTATGCATAAACATGATAAATGAAGTTAAGCAGCGGTTTGAAAACGAAAACTAATTCGGAGTAATCCGCACGCCATCAAATACGGCACAATTCATAAAATGACCTACACAAAGAAAAAAAGGAAGCATAGTATAATAATAATAATAATAATAGCCTTTATTCTACAATCATACAAAGTTTTACAAGAAAGTTTTACAATAATTAATTATTATTTGACACCAGATTGTGATGCGTTTCCGCAGAGGCCTCCCCTAATGCTTGCCACTCTCTTCTGTTATATGTTTACCTTTTCCATGTGACACCAAGAGTTTTTCTAATTTCGTCCTCCCATCTCATACGTAAGCATAGTATGAATATTCACAAATAAAACATTGTTATGTAACTTTGCCGGTGTTATGTTGTGAAGGATGCCAAAGGGCATGATCGCACAGAACGTCGTAATTAAGGCCCTCGCTGGCCGTAATTTCCCCTCGTGTAATATAAAATAACATTACGTATAATCGCGTAAAAACGGCGTCACCGTTCCGTGGAGTCAGTTTGTTGAACCTGTCCGTCCGGCGGCGAGCAGCGCTGCATCGCTGCAGCGTTGTGCCGCTGCCGAGCGCTGCAGCGCTGACAGCCGCGCTCGCGGTGCATCAACCTTCTCCGATAACTTGTAATTTGTAATTACAAACCTTTACTGCTCCCGGTCCAGGGCGCAGGAAACAGCCAACTTTACAAGCCTTTATGGGCTAAGTTTGAAAATCTATTCGGCGTACACGCAATTATTGGAGGGGCATTGCGAATCACGCTCGCGGACCGTAAAATTGAAAAAAAAATCATCGCTATCTTAGACAGTTTGTAGGTAGAAAAAGTTTCCCTTTCATGACTCTTGTAATTTATCTTGTGTCTACTTTTATAATTCTACAATGTCTAAAAATAGTTCTATTATTTTTTTTTTACATTCGTCTACGCAATTGTTTTTAGATTTTAATAGTTATTGATTTATCTTTATACGGTATACGATAACGAATTGCGTGAATGTAAAATGTGTTCTTAATGTTGTCGCAAAAACTATACCCTTGTGCAAAGGGTCATTAGCTGAGCTCATAGAGGCGCTAGTCCCGTGTCGCACGTCCGGCGTCGGCTCGCGGATAATGGATACACACTTTTATGATAAGCAATTATTTCTCCTGTCCGCTGATTACTTCTTCATGTATAATTAACTTTAACTTTGAGGCGCAGTAATTAATTCTGCTTTTACTCGCATCAAGTATTAATAGGACGGCAATTTCAAACTCATATAGATATTTGATGCTATCGCGTTATCGATTTTTGCATTACTCTAATAACCTAATTAACTATGACGACAATAAAAGTAAGTTAATTGAAAAAATATGTTAACAAACTAGGTAACAGTATTAAGGACACGTTTGATAATAAAAAGCTTATATTAAGCGTCAAAGCTTAAGTTGCGCTTACATTATATTTGCAAGTATAACCGTAACAACTATGTTAAACTCTACGTTATAAATATTACTCTCTATTAAAAAGGAACCTCTAAAAATCTAATATAATAATATCAAATAACTCTTCGCCCACAGGATAATAAATTCTTAAATTTATGTCATAACCTGTGCCCGATTACATTTAGAACGAAGAACGAAGCCTATCTGTTGAATTAAACCTTCGTATCAACAAAGAGATGTAATAAAAATGTGGATAAACGAAAGTTATTATGGCTAGCTAACCTTGAATCACATAATGTAACGGTACTCCTATTACACAATACTAAATCATACTTATATTATTATATGTTGTTAAGCAACGAGTGAGGCGGATACGGGTAATAAAAATAAATTCAAAAAGACAGCAAAAGCAAAGGGAATTGAGAAAATTGGACAACCCGTTATTAAAGCGTTCCAAAATTTAAATTACGGTAAACGAACGTAGAAACAACGGTAACGCGGTATTAAATAACAATCATTATTGCCTATTCACATGTGTACGTAAAGATGTGTGGCCTGAGCATTTTAATATCCAGATTTACATAAGTATGACATATTACTATAATGGTTATAGAAGATACTTATGTAAATCTATGGAAACAACTCTAACCACAAAATTTAATTTTAGCGCAATTTGAAAATTTTACCAAATTAGACTCATAAAATTACAACTTTTTAATGACCGATAGGTCTCCTACGGACCCAAGAGATCCAAGAAAAGTTTATTTGGTTTCGAATATTGAAGACTCGCCCTTAGGTGCGCTCGTGTGTGAATCACCAAAATGTATTAAATTCAAAAATCAACAAAATTGTAAAATGTTTGTCAGCAAACTGGGTCTTCGGAAATCGTAACACTTAGAAAGTGGTCCAAAAGAAGTTTCAGAACTCCTGTTTAGACTAAAGCATTTTTCTAGATAGCTAGAAAGAGTCCAGCATGTGTTTAGGTGCTTTAAAAAAGATATAGTTTTTAATCTTATTTTAATTTTAGTTAAAAGGTGGAATCTAAAAGTGGAATCAGTTGTCATAAATTGTCAGTACATGTGGTCACGCTATTAGGAGAATAAGATCGTGAGAATTGTTTTTGTATTTCAAATTATTCGCTTTAACCTCCTTCGGCAAAAGGAGTCGTAAAAATCAAGATTTCTCACGTCGATCCCGTCGAGCGGAAACGATATATAAATACACTTTGTATGAAAACATACCGTGGCTAAAGGTTTAAATAAATTGAACCTGATTTTTTTTACCCTATTAACCGTTATAAAAGTTTTTTTTGAAATCGTAAGCGAACCAGTGTTTTATTTTAGTTTACATATGCAGGGTTTGGTTTTAACTTTAATATAAGAACATATTTCTTACTTTTCCTGGGGAATCTTAAGATTGAGGAAACATTAAGTAAAGTAAAAGAAATATTAAGTAAAGTAACTTAAACAATATTATTACATTGAGGATAAGAATTAACAAGCTATTAACTCATATACCCGTAACCGTTTTCATAAGAAATAATAATGTGTATCCAATTTCAATAATATTCTTCATATATGAGTCCGGGAGAACAAAAACCAAGGATCGCATGTCGTGCGTTTTTTGCATTCCGTGTTCTGTAAGGCGCTCGGCCGTAAAATAATTGCACGATTTTACTAAATAGCTCACATAATGACATAATTTTAAACACTCTTGAAATAAGAGAACGCTTTATAGAACCGGATTATATATTTTTCACAAATACACAATAATCATGCGTTACCTACGTTACGCTACAACCATAAAGAATTTACTTTATCAGGGGTTCTGCGTATAAATCAGTAATGACAGTTGTTTGACACCGTTTACTGTATGCTTTGCTCTGAATTTCCACTGTCTTAACACTTGTATTGATTGTTTCGTCGAAGATAATGTAATGTTATATGTATGAATAGTTTGGGGTACTGCAAGTACTTCAAATTTAAACATCATACAGAGGGTGCAAAACCGTATACTTAAGACCATCTCGAATGCCCCCTGGTTCATTAAAAACTCAGAGGTGCATGAAGTTTTAAAAGCGAACACCGTCCAGCAGGAAATCAGGTCAATTACTGAGCGCTATAAAAACAGAATTGCAGACCACCATAATCCCTTGGTTGCAGTCCTACCCAAATGTGGCCACAGAAGGAAGCTCAAAAGGGCCGCTATTATGTGACAATAAGATCCGTTAGGGTCTTCTGTAAAAGAAGTTTCTCAATGGAGAATACTTTCTAAAAACCCAATATTTCCTCTCATTTGCTTAAAGTTTTAAAGACTGATTTCAGATAAAACTTAAAACAAAAAAAACGTATGAACACAAGTTTCATAGCAGTGGAAATTCTACAGTTATGTCAAAGTATTTTTATTTCAATTTCAAATGTCAAAATCCAAATACTCAAATGACGAGAGAGGGCTTATTAGAAGATGTAATTTAACCATTTCAACATTGATTCTTTGCTGCTATTGTATTGCAGTTTATGTCCCTTTCTCGCAGAGCAATGTTTTCCAATTCACTCACTCTCTAAGTTTAATAGTGTCAAATTTATAGCCTACAGCGTGTCATAACTGTAAGGCTTTTTATTTAAAAAATAATGATTTAAAAACATGCTGTGATTGCTGACATCCTGCATAACAAAATGTGTATTTATGCTTTATTAGTATAGTATAGTCAGAGATTAAAAAATATATAGAGTAGGCATAGATGACACTTCACTTGAAACATTTTCACATAATCCACAAAACCACATGTCAATATGATTAATTATATTAAAGTTAATTTCCAATGATGTCATTAAGTAATATTTAAATAATATGTTTATATTTTATTTTTGATACTTCAGTCAAAACACGTAGCTTATTATAATTTTGTAAAATGTTTTATTAAATGTCAATACAAGGACACGTGATGATGTACTAATGTTGACAACTGATATAATACCTTCTAAGGAAAGTACCAATGAAAAAAGTTCACTATGCCTAGTCTATATATTTCATTATTATATAGTATATGAGGTGCGTAGTTTGTGTGTGCGAGTGCGTGCGCGTGTGCATGTTTGTGTGCGTGTACGTGTGCGTGCGCCTGCGCGTGTGTTACCGGTGTGCGCGGCGGCGGTGGTCTCGACGGCGAACATGTTGAGCGCGGTGAGCTGCAGCAGGCGCGCGGCGGCGGTGGGCAGCGGCTGGCGGTGCAGCAGTGCGCGGAACTGGCGCAGCATGCGCCGCGCGCTCTCGTGCAGGCTCTCCATACTAACATATTACATCTTATTATATTACTAATATTACAAATGCGATAGTTTAGATGGATGGATGGATGGATGTTTATTACAAGTTTACAGTCTAAACGGTTGAACGGATATCGGTGAAATTTGGTATAGATCTAGAGCATAGTCTGGAAGAACACATAGCCTACTAATTAAGTTTTTTGTAATATCGCGCGGATGAAGTCGCGGGCTATCGCCCGCTATTACTAAATATACTATTAGATCAAAACCTACAGTATTATAAGATTCAAAATTTTGGAGCACGGACGTCCCCAAAGCTCGTACTCTATGTCGTCCTAGCTATTAGAAAGTTTATTAAGTGATATTCTCATGTTCATAAGGAATATTAAAACATACAGAAAAAAAAGAGTTAATTTTTTTAACATATTATACAAAATATACTTACCCAATTTTCGTTATCAATTTTCCATGAACATGCAAGTAACTGGTAATGAAGTTCTTATTTAACTGCAACAAAAAAATTATGTTAATATTTTACCAAATTTTTATAGCAAATAAAGTTGAGCTCGTGATTGGAACAAAATTTATTTTTACTTTACGTCTTTTCGCTCGCTCTTGTTAAGAAAAGACATGCAAACTAAAATAAACCTTGTTTCAACCACACAAAACACAATTTCATTTGCGATACAAAAACTGCTGTCCTACTTTCTGACAGATTGAACTGAAAAGTAAGACTGGTCAGTTAACACTGTCAAAAGTATTAGTGGTGCTGACCTCGACGGGTGTCATGTGGTCGAAGGTGTCATAGTGTCTCGGTGCGGCGAGGGGCCGCAGCCAGACCTCCCGGCGGCCGCCCTCGCACACCGCGCTACTCGCCTCCTCGCTCTCAGGCACCTTTGCCACCTCCGCCAAACGACGCTTCTTCTCCGCTGCCTCATACTAACCAAAAGATATTTAAGAAATATATAGACTAGACATAGGGAATAACATTTTTCACCGGTAACTTCTTTGAAAGGTACTATGTTGGTTGTCAAGTTTAGAACGTCACCCCATGTCCTTGTGTTGACATGTTATAAAAAAAATTACAAAATTATAATAAGCTCCATCAATAAATCGTCATCATCAACTTGCCCTTGTCCCTACGGAGGGTCGGCACAGTATGTGTAGCTCTTCCATACATCTCTATCAGCCATCATATTCACTCCTATACGCATATCCTCTATTACACAATGTATCCATACTTTCTTCCGTCTTCCTCTACCTTTATAGCCATCCACATTCAATCTTAACACTTTATTTTACTGTAATAACTTTGTTTGTTATAAATAAACTGAAAAACTTCTGGACCAATTACAAAAATTTTACCCTTAGAATTCTCCATTGTCCCTGACTAATACAGATTACATTTTATTTTATTATACGGTTTTTTAAATGTATTAACTTAACATAAACATAAAATATCACGCAATATTTTACTACGCTACTAGATTTAAAACCTGACATTTACCTTTTTCCTATTTTCATCGAATAATGATAACAAACTTTCGCGAGCTGATTGAAAAGGATTCGATGACATTAAACTTCTCATGTAATAATAAACAGCGTCTAATTTTCTCCTCTGAAAAAAAAGTTAATATGAATCATTTACATAATTTTTTCACAAAAGAATTATAGTCGTGCAGTTACATACTTACAGCGTATATAGCTAGTAAAGCTAATTGATTATACGGCCTTCCATTTTTCGGATTTATCTGTTGAGCTTTCGTGTACCAAAATTTACTCTTAGCGAAATTATTAGTTTCATTCACTTGTTCCTTATACCTAGCTAAGTCTCCCAAAAACACGTATAACTTTTGTACTGAGATCAGGGCGAGGCCCACGTAACCGAGACCCTTCGGCGGCAACACGTGATTATCGTTCAAATAGTCATCCGTATTGAACTTGTACGTTTTCTCCAAAGTTTGTAAGAGATTCTCGAAGAAAACGTTGCCCTCCTCAATTATAGTATTGATCAGTTTTATAACATCCGGCTTCACTTCGGGAGGGACTTGCGGGATGCTCTTCCTCAGCACCTCCAGAAAGTTGTAGTACAACATTTTCCAAAACTGATGCTCGATGTTATCAGACTGGCAATATTTCAAGTCTGACATTAACAAACTTTGGAGGGCATTCTGCAAAAACTTTCTGAAACAATATGTACAAATTTTAATACTCGCTGACCAGAGACCAAATGAGTTGCTTTATAACAATACTAGCTGTTCACGTGCGGCTTCATCCGTGTGAAATTATAAAAAACTTTATTTTATTGTTTACATTTGTCAAATGTTAAAATTCAAATGCACAAATAAGAACTAAGGTTTTTGACATTGACAATCTTGCTTCTTTGATGTTGGCAGCACCTTATGATCTCTTTCCCACATTAGGATTTTTATCCAAAATATTTACCCCATAAGTTTAATAGCGTGAAAATATATAGCCTAAAGCTCAGGCTTTAGGCTATATATTTTACACTTACGTCAGCGTAAGTGTAGGGCTATTTATTAAAAAAAGTATTATTCAAAAATATGCTGTGATTGCTGACATCTTAGGCAACAAAGAAGTGTGTGTTTACGCTTTATTATATTAGTATAGATAAAGTATTATAACATTCTTGACTTATTTTATATCTCTAATTTCAGATTTTACTTATACTTTTTACTTTTAATTGTCAATACTTTTAAATAACAATTAGAAGTATTAGTATAATTACATT
Source organism: Papilio memnon (assembly GCA_003118335.3). Classification (NCBI taxonomy): domain Eukaryota; kingdom Metazoa; phylum Arthropoda; class Insecta; order Lepidoptera; family Papilionidae; genus Papilio; species Papilio memnon. Next base: position 5,069,675 of record LD688941.1, read on the forward strand.
GTATGTATGCGTACCTAGTTTCGATGACGTCATGCCAGTGCGCGGCGAGCGCGGCGGGCCCGCGCAGCGCGTGCGTGCGCAGGATGGCGTCCGCGCGGTCCACCTGCTGCAGCAGCGACACGTGCCGCGCCGCGCGCGCCGCCTCGCCCGCCTCCGCGCCCCCGCCCCCGCCCCCACCCGCCATGCCGCGGCACATGGTCTCCCTCATACCTACATGCACAAACAAATCTACCTTTTCATGTTTTCATTTCTTCAAAATATGTAACGATCGACCCTCAGGAGGATGTTTGACGCGCGGAAGTGACATCTAGACCTTGTCCAGGAGGAATACGTTGTGATTCTCTTGCGCTAACCACGCGCGATCATTACTTCCATAAGAACATTTTGTCGATCCATTTCTATTGATACGTGTGCACGATGTATTGGAGCATAGTCCCTTGGTCATGTTTTCGCGTGAAAAACTTCGCTACAGATAAGCTCCATGTGAACAAAACTTTAGGGCCAACCAATTTTGATGAGTGAAGTGTCATTCAAATTGTTTTCTATTATACATTATGTAGACTTTTTATCAATTGCGATACAATTGTACTTACCATGTTCCATTCTCATATCGATTTTAGAAGGACTAGTTTGTACAATTATAGGCTTGGATGGATTATGATGGTCAAACAAAGTCTTTTGATTATCAACAGGTCCAGAGCGCCTGAAATTAAAATAAACATATTATATGTGTTTATATATTAGCCTAAAATTAATAAATTAAATATTAAAAGGTATTGTTTATTGTTATTGACTAAAGCTATTTACCCATCTTTTTGTAATGTCGACATAGAACTTTGTGGTAGAATAATTAATCCCGGCTGTCCACTGGATGTGTCCGTTGCAGACTTATCTGACAACACACTGTTCAACCTGTTCCTCTGATGATCGTGCGCTCTGAAATCATAATTGAAAAACTTTTATCTATGTAATATTGTTTATTTACACTTCAAATACAAATATAGACATTTTTATGAATTTTATTTTCTTAAATACACACCTATTTTATACAATGAATATACAAAAATTATGGTATTGATAGAAACTAATGATTAAAGCTCTAAACTTACCTATCATTCATATTATGATGTTTCTTCGACTCCAATATCTCTTCCCTCCAATTAACATTAGTGGGTGCGGGAGTGGAGCCCGGTGGCTGATGTGTGGCGGGCTGTACATTCTCACTATTCCTGCCTCTGCGGCGAGAGGAGCGTTTCTTGGAGCGGCGACCTCCTCCGCCCTGGTGACCCTCGCTCACCGGTTCCTTGCTGGCTGTACTGGGTGCTGGAGACTGCCTCCTTCTTTCTATACTCGATGGCCGCCCACTGTACCAGCTACCGTTATTCTTCTGCTATAAAATTTAAAAAGTAATGAATTTATTTTCTTATAAGGAAATGATGAATTTGATAGAGAAGATATTCTCCCTATGTGCATTTTCCTCTAACGANNNAGAATCATCAAAATTTTGCGGATATCTATGAGTAGCATTACGTCGCTATTTCGGCAAATTCGGGTGGCCGCTTGCTCATTTGCATTCGCAATTTTTTTTCTATTGACCATGTAACTAGTAAATTAATGATATCAATTAAATGAAGGAATAGTATACCTGACTTGTAGACATTGATACAACCGGTTTTGGTAATCTGAAACCATCATTATCTCTTGGACTCAAAGCTCGGTTAGATGAAGTATCTCTGCTATTACATTGTGACACAAGTCTTCTGTAATATAAATTATATTACTTATAGCATATAAAAATATATACATACAGAATATGTTGAAATAACATACCGTTCGGTGCTCTGTTCCCTACTGTATGATCGTAGAGATCTCCACTTGTCTAAATCGTCCCTACTGTTTCCAATAGTGGATGAGCGATTACTTCTGTGGCTGTCTCTTCTCTCCCTCTCTCGATGCTTAAGATTTGATGGCATTACATCATGGTGAATGCTGACATTACTGTCCCGTCTGTTCCAATCAGGCTTACTTTGAGTACTAACATTACTGTCCTTTCTATTTCTTTCTTTCTTTTCAGCATTCCTTTGACCTCTACTAGAACTCCTGGTAACAGACAATTTACATAATTATATATTGAAATATTACATCATAACTTTTATATATTAGTGTTATTAACTTCATGATACCTTTTGTCTCGTCGTTTTGATCTTCCACTTCGTTTAGACTCCCTAGGTTCAGGTAATTTTACTTCTTCCGTTACCGACATTTTGACACTTTGTGAGAAACTTGTTGATGTGTCACACATATCATCCAGCTTTATGTTTTTTTCCACCTCCTCCGACCAATCCTATTAACAAGTTCAATAAAATAAATACAATACAACTAAGAATGTGATATTATGATTGTTAATAGGACAATTATCTTATTGGAATCATCTAAAAAATAATATACTTAACCATTATGTTTGAATTAAAATGATTTGAGAAACTCACCAAATTAGACATATCAGTAAGGCTTGTTAATTTCAAGGAAGATTCATTTTCATTTTCTTTATCATTACCAGGTTCAACTTCTTCAGATTTGTCTTGTTCATTGGTTGATTTACTAATACCATTTTCACTTACTGAAAAAATAAAAAACTTGATTTATTTAGTGTCAAATTGCTAACAAGGTAATAATAAGAATTACATTGCTTATTAGAATCATATATACTTGTATGAAAATCATATAATACCTAATATTTGATAATACAGCAGGTGAACATCTTAACCTTAGAAAATGTAATTACATGTAGGTAGATCAATAATTGATATCACAATTTATATCAACCGTTATTTTCTGCCGCAATTAAATATTTTTTTAACATGGAGACAATTCATATTTCCTACACATTTATATCAATATAAAATAAAATTTATAAAGACTTTAATATTGTCCTTTATCCAAAAGTGTCTTTTCTATTTTAAAAGTATAACCTTTTACATAAGCTGAACTAAAAGTAGTAGTTTCTTAACACAATCAAGCTTTGCAAAATTGAAATATATTTGCAAAGAGATAAAGCTTAAAAACAAATGCTTTTATTATTTTTTTATTGTATCCAGAGTAGAAATAATTATAACACAAAATAAAGTACATTATAAAGCTCACCACTATCATAAGATTTATGCTGATCTCCCTTGCTAATTACTTCTTCTGATTTTGCATTCATGTTACTATTATCAACTACATTTGGTTCATATAAATTCATGTAAGAACTACTGGGTGTAGATCTTCTAGAGTTATGTACATCATGATTTTTTAAATATGAGTTGAGGAATTTCTCCCTATCAAAATGCTCATTGTCCCTTAAACGACCTCTACCACGCGATGGTAAAGTTTGAGACCAATTTGCATTTGTAGTACAAAATTGATTAGGGTTGTTTATGGATTGAGCTGATGATGAATGTCCATCTCTATGTAGTTGGTCTCCACTTTCATAATTTTGGTGTCCAGCTTGTTCCAAAAATTTCTTTCTAAATCTTGGTGGGATATTATCCAAATTGATATGCTTAGGCCTAGGTAAATCAGTTGGATAACCAGCAGAATTTCTGCGCCCTGAGGGTGGTTTTGCGCCAGAACCAGATTTGTGCCTACCAGCCCATGTCTCCATACTTCTGCTGTCGCGGTTTCTATCTACAGCATTTTGATCTTGTAAATAGTGTGCAGGTGAAGATGATCTAGATTCAGAGCCATGCCTCTTCTTGTTGGAATTAATATCATTGCTGGTTCTATCATTATGATAGTAATCTGTTACAGACTTATCTCGACCCAAAGAACCCTTGGGAAATGGAGCAGGAGCATTACTTGAAACTACCTTGTTTTCTTGATTGTTTGACATTCTTCTGTTATTGTACTGACTAGAATTATCACACCTCAAGGAACCCTTAGAATGTTTCTCGACATCACCAGAGGAATCGGAGGACCTTGGCACATACAACTGCTGTTCAGGTTTTTTATGTCGAAGATTAGATGATTGTGGTCTACATCTTAATTCATCGCCATTGATGGAATTTTGGGATCCATAACGATTCGATTCTTTACCTTTGTAACTATTATCTATTTCGTAAGATTCCATTTTGCAGTCCAAGCCATGCCTTGATCGTCTCAAAGGCCCACTGCCAGGTTTGTAAATTTTTTGTTGTGGTTTGCTTTTCCTGTAATCTTTACAGTCATCATCCATAGTAATATTGCCAATGTTACGGAATTTAAAATAAACGCATGCTATTTAATTTAAAAAGGGTTGGACTACATTTAATTAGTTATAAAAAACGAGTAATTTGACTATTGACAGGATAAATAAAGGTTATGTGCAGTTATTAGTTGAACAAAAAAAGCAATTATATCAAAACTTTTGTTAATGTAAATTGTTAAATGGCAAAAAAAACTCTTCACCTTAAAATGTGTACGATAATCTAATAATCAAAATTTTACAATGAAAACAATGCATCGAATCAACATCGAATAATATAACGTTTGTATTGTGACTACAGATACAATAATTTATCTACAGATATATCTAAAAAAAACACAGATAGTTAAACGTCAAATATTTAAGGAAATCGGTTTTTCGTTTACAAGTTAAAAAAAACTGAAAACTAAAATACACACTACCCATACACACTTGCGCCTTTGATAAATTGATATGCGCAAAAATGATATTTGGCGCGATATTATAGGGTGCACTATAACAGGTTGTTTATACTATAATAGTTGCTCTGGCGTAGTTTTAACCGCTTCTGAATATGTTACAAGTACGGTCGAAAAGGCATTAATGTAAAACAAATAACTAGTAACTAAAGTAGGAAGCCTATCTACCACATAAAACTTCAGATTTCTTAGTCTTTTAGAGACTATTTAACGCATCTCTACGCTCCTCTGTATAATATTACGTAGAAAACTTTCTATTGCATTTACAATAAAAAAAAACTTATTCTTTTCATATTACATGCATTTCACAATTACGTAAAACATCATTACATGACTAATTTCCAAACTATCTATTATCGCCACATTATCGCTTATAATATTAACGAATGTTTATTATTTTTATTTGGTAACTCTGTCGGTGGTATGTCAATTTTAGAAAGTAAAATTGTCTATTGTTTAGCGCGATTAAAACAGTTTGATATTTTCAAACTTTGGTTTTTTAGCCTTTTGTATGAGATAAAATGTTAGTTGAAAATCAAATTTATTAAAATAAAGAAAACATTTTTATTAGTGGTTAAGTTGTTCCTATAGTAACTAGAAAGCTAATGTTCACTTAAAATCGATTATTATGTTCGCCAGATGCAATCTGGAGACTGCAGGCATATCGAGACATATACATACGTAATATTTGGAAGTAAAAAAAATCGTCTTACCTGTAAGAAGAAAAAAGTCCAGTACTAAACTCTGGATCATTAATCATTGCGTTTGAAAAGTTTTTAATTTCCAATCTTAGTATTTGTGATATATAAGTTGTACTATATTTTGGTTTTCAGAATTATTGATTAATTTTCAAGATGTAGATAGGTTCCTACATTAAATATAAAAATATTTCTTTGATTATATGATGAAAGAAACTTCATAAATAATGTTTTTAATCACAAAACGCCTACTCGTTCAAAAACATTTAAGCACCAAGTTGTGTCGTCCGTACTATGTTTTTAACTAGCAAATTGCAATGGGTTCCTAACCCGTGGCTGACGTTTAAACAATTTTTTTATTTTTAAGAAGTAGGAGTTGTACATTTTTTATAGGATTAAGTGTAATAACCGTGTTATTTTTATCCCTTTTTATTTAATATCGTTCATGATTAAGAAATAATGTCATTCGAATACTTACCTGTGGCCGAAGACGAAAATGAAGAACCCATAGAACTTCCTATCGAAGAGGATGGAACATTGATGTTAACAACAGTGTCTGCGCAGTTTCCAGGATGTTGCGGACTAAAATATCGTCATCCTGACACCAAGAACATAAGAGGTATTAGGCTAAGAGACGGCAGACTTTACCCTCCACCTGAAGGATGGGGTAATCACTTGTACGTTTGCAGCTTTCCGAAAGAAAATAAACGGAAACCGGGTGAAATTACTGACGCCGCTAAGAACAAACGTAATGATAATTTGTGTTCTGACTTGATTGTGCTGGGCTTACCATGGAAAGCAACCGAGCAAACTGTGAGAGAATATTTTGAGAAATTTGGAGAAGTATTAATGGCCCAGCTTAAACGAGATCCTAAAACCGGTATGTCAAAAGGTTTTGCTTTCATTCGATTTGCATCATACACTTCTCAGATGAGAGTGTTAGCCCAAAGACATATGATAGATGGCAGGTGGTGTGATGTGCGAATACCAAATTCAAAAGAAGGCTCTGTAACATCTATGCCTTGTAAAGTGTTTGTTGGCCGTTGTACTGAAGATTTGACAGCAAATGATTTAAGAGAATACTTCTCACAGTTTGGAGAGGTAACTGATGTTTTTATTCCTAAGCCATTCAGAGCTTTCAGTTTTATAACATTTTTAGACCCAGAAGTAGCACAAAGCCTTTGCGGTCAAGATCACATTATTAAGGGTGTTTCTGTCAATGTATCAAATGCATCACCAAAGCAAAATAAAAGTGGGTCTATTCAACGGAACCTACCTAGCCGGAGTTATGAAGAAGGCCACCCACATAATGCTTCTAATAACAATTCTTGGAATAATCGTAACATGGACATGGTGAATATGCAAGCATTAGGCTTGTCTGGTCAACATGGGCAAACTGCAGTTGCTGGTGGTGGAGGACAAGGGCAAGGTGGCAACATGCCGCTGGGCATGGGGGGACTGCCAGTGAACCAGGCCCTGGTGGCAGCTGCTCTAAACCAAGCTGGCTGGGGGTTGATAAACAACATCCCATCGGGAGGTTCAGAGCAAGGAGCATTTGCAGGGCCAGCATCGTCTGCTCCGCCTGGTCCTCCTAACTTCCTGTCATGGATGCAACAAGGTAATTCTGCACAGGGACCTTCTAGTCAATGGGGACAGAGGCACCAATCCCAAGGTCACTCAGTTTGATCCAGTGTCTAATTTGATAAGCTCACATAATCTCTGTGATTGTAGCAAGAATTAGATAATTATTATTTGTCTTCATCTGATATGGGTTGTTCTGTCGGTAGAAAGTGGTACACTTGCGGGTAGCCGCTCATGTTATTTAATTTATTATGGAATTGCTTGTGTTTTGTTGTTTTTTCTTGAGTCGTTTATTATACAAAAATTAATAGCTGATGAATCAGGTATACACTTGAAACAGTAGGTAGATTGTGACAAAAAAAATAATATAATTAATTGTTCATGTGCTTCTTTTCTTCCTAATTATATTAATTTGTGTTTAACATACTAACAAAGAATTATAGAGATAATATTAATAAAAAATAATGCTGGGAGTATATGTAATGGTTTGTTACAAAAATCAAGTTAGTATCACATGATTAACATTTTAGTTATAAATAATTTCATTGTTGACTCAAAAAATTAGATTGCTATTTTGTGAAGTCTTTGTTTTGAATTGAGAGTATATATGGTATAGTATTTTATTTATTAGTAGGACTCGGTTTTGCTTTTGGTGACATTTGACTTTGTAGCATGCATCAATAGAGAGCAGAAGTGTAAGTACCTATCATAGATTAAGTGTATTGTGCTTTTGTACATTAATAGGTATATGTTTTTACAACAGACTGTTGAGAGTTCATACTTGTATAATAAACATAGAGATCTATCGATTGTTATCATTGTTTAACAAATAATGTTGATTATTATAAATTTATTATGTATGTTTCCTCGGTACATGTACATGGCTATAATTGAGGGCAAATGTCTATTTTTGACTAAATAAATGGCTAGAATATTTTTGTGACTACGAAATATGGGAATTGTTCTTTGAATGGGTACCTAGATGTAATGTTAGAGAACACACTGGTGCAAACACATTGTATATGTAAATTTTAAGGCAGAAATATAGATGGTTGTACAAATGACAAGACTGTAAATATTGTTGAAAACATACAACACCATATAGATTTATAAAAATGTTTTGTCTGCAATGTACTATTCAAACTACTAGTGTTGCATGGATAGTGACAGACTGTATGGGTAGTGTTGAACAAACTGTGGCATGATTTGGCATTATTTTTTGATGATTATGTAATATTTCGGACATTACGTTGCTTCAATAACAATTGAAAATGTTGTTACAATACTGTACTGTGTTGTTATTGATGTGTTATACTTTAGTAGATTACTATATTTTGGTTTTGTTATGAAAAATACCTACAAATCAAATAGTTAATGTTTAATTTCAATATGACAATCTGGAAAACTTATGATGATTTTAGAAAGAATCACAATAATAGCAAAGGTTTGGTTTATTTTTGATGGTTGAATTTATGTCTTATTTAAATCTTCATAAAACAACAGGTACCTATTCTTGTCAAAAATTTAAAGACCTATAAAATGTAATTTTTTATTTGACATTGTTTATTTTCTCGGTTTGCTTTATGTAGTTTTCGCTTGGTTTTGTTTGTGTTAACTTATTTTATTTAGGTCAATATTTGTTTGGTTCTTAGAATAATAACATGTATGATTGCAGTTTATTATGTGACATTAGTTAACCATCCATCCATTCTTCCATCCAAGTTCAGCAATCTGGGCACCTTGAATCCACTTTCCTCACAATACACTACACAATCTGGTAATTTGATCATCTGGTTGGCACTATTTTTGTACCACCATGAAATTTACATTGATTCAAATAATATGAAAGTTTCTTTTTGCTTTTATATAAAATTCCTTCTATGTGTTATTATTCAAAGTTTAAAACATGCATGCTGTTAAAATATTAAATGTGTGTCTGCCGATATAGTAAGTGTTTGTAGTAACATATGTCAATTTTAATTGAAATTGATACAAAATGTAACATTAGGTGTCAATAATTAAATATTGCGTTCAATGAGTATTCTGTGTATATGGGAAGACAATGTAAAAATGTCTTAAGTATATCAAAGTGCAATCCAAACTTATTGTAAATTATTCTCAACAATATTAAATGTGCAAAATGCACAAGAGTTATGTAAGGAAATGTGTTAGTGTGCGCTTAGTCATTATGTTGTATATTCATAACCACTTATAGTTACCTGCTCATTTGTTTGGCTTGCATTAAAAAAGCAATTGAAATTTTATTAAATATATTTAAAATGTTTTGTCTACTAAAATAAATGCTGAAGTTTTGTAACAAAAATCATGTTTTAAGTTTATTTGGAGGTGTGGTTTCAAGATTTTCTAAGTGTCAGTTAACTCTTGCTCATTTAATTAAAGTGTATCATCAAATTGTTTTTGTTATTGATCGATGATTTGTAAAAAATATAACATTGTGTGTTTTCTTATAGAATCAAGCCAAGTACTATCTGATGACATTTTGTTTACTTTATTAAATAACATATAAATTATGAAATTATTCATAAATCAATTGATGAAACAACATTTTTGTTAGTAAAAATGTTCACTTCAATGTTCAATTCAAAATACATATGTATTTATACTATTTTAGTACTGTACTTAATCTCGTTTAGCGTTTACATATGTTTCTATACATGTTTCGATGCACTTCCAAACGATACAATACACGCGATTCTTCCCGTCTTTTTTGTTTCAAATTGATAACAAAGCTCTGATGTTAAATTGTAAGATTTTGAATATGAAATGGCTTCCTTTTTACAGTTTGTATTTAAAACATTTCGCTGTGATAGTAACCCACAATCGATAGGCTCGTCAAATAAATCAGATATTATTTATGCGGACTTTCTATGCAATGTTACACAAATTGATCGCCAATTCAAATGTTATATTTTTCTCATACGATATGTGTAATGTGAATAGTATCCATTTTGTGGGGATTTATCTTTGGAATTAAGTAGTCGCCCCAAAAAGCATACTATAAAAGCCCTTAGTTTGCGGGGCCATACATAAAATGCGAATTATCTATATCGATTTATTTATAGAGTATAAATATGTCTATTTATTCTAACTAAAATTGTGTGGAGTGATGTGTTGGGCAGTTGTTTTCAAATAAATAAATATTATTATTTATACCACCTGATATTACTTTTTCAATACTTTTCTT
>LD688941.1:5094683-5107210 GCA_003118335.3 Papilio memnon
ATATAATCTCTTCCTAAGTCTAATCAATTTCCAATTTTGATCACTGCGTATGGCGAAAGCTATAAAATATGGTTCTAAGAACAAAATATACCTAAATATTAACCAGAGACGCAACTAATGTCAGTCAGTGAAGTGAAGATATTAATCAACAAAATTCACAAGCATTTTCGATACCTACTAACATTTCGCAAATAACCAATGATCACAACAAAGAGGTTCAAGTCGAGCTCTCGTGCGTCTAAAATAGAGATAATCGAACGGGTAGGGTCGCAATGTGACATTTACCTTTACACGGGCCGCGTGCTTTGCAAAGGAGGCGTTCGAACGTCAAAAATATGATGAGGTCATTCGGAAAATATGGAGGAAATAGCGCCGCGGATTATAGGCACGGATAAAAATATAGAAATGACGCTCCGCCCAAACATTGGTCTCTCTAATAATAGAATGAAAAGTGAATATTTGTTGATAGTGCATTAACTAGCGACGAATTAACATTGTCACTTCCATTACGGCTGCAAGGGCGGGTGCTCTCAAGGTTCGATAAAAATAGAGCGGCGGCGTGTTGCCAAAGCATTGCCACGTCGACGCGTACATATAGAGGCAGCCGCCCGCCGCCCGCCGCCCGCCGCGCGCGCGCGTCTTGCCGCTTTACCCAATTTAGGGCGGCCGGAGAACTTCTGCACATCTCCGCTGCGTGGCGTGCCATGCCGCGCAGCACGCTTCAGTTATTGCGCGGGAAATTATATGACATACCTATAATTGCATTGATTGACATATCAAAAATGAAGGTTTCCAAATCAGATTTTTTTTTGCTTTAGTTCACAATTCAGAATCTATCGAGACAGAATCAGAAAGAAAAAGAATAAAACCATCTAAAAATTAAGTACATTTTCCTAACGTGATCATGATGCAGTTATAGACTAGCCGCGACTGACGAGTAATGAGTCAACACGTCCAGTGAATGATCACCTTGAATTATCGCAGTGTCTGGTGTGCCGGAGGAAGCGGAGACACAACAACTACTACAAACACATAAAGACTTGTAAAAGACTTACGTCTTGACTCACCTACCTGAATATCTATTGTGTAGCAATCAAGTATATCGAATTCTTTCATAAAAATGAACTCTTATGTATCATAATAGTAGAAATACTGAAAGATGTCTAATAATAAATGGAAATTAAATAAATTACTATTGATACTGCCTCAACGATTGCTGCAACGTAAACGCGCGTCATTTATCTTGTTCATAGTTATCGGGTAAAAGTACACAGAAATAAAAGATCGTTAACGATTTGTCTAATCTATACTAATATTATAAAGAAGAAAGATTTGTATTTTTGGATTTTTGTATGTACTCAAATAACTCAAAAACTACTGGCCCGTTTTCAAAAAATCTTTCACCATTAAAAAGCTACGTTATCAATGACTAACATAGGCCATTTTTTTTATTTATTTAACTTCACGCGGGCGAAGTCGCGAGCAACAGCTAGTTTTAAATAAAGTGTCTTAGCTGCGACCAATTTATTTTATATGGATTTTTCATTCATTGAAAAGGTCTGTGTTTTTGTTGAGTAGCATTTCGTAAACGTTATAATACCAGACAAATAGTTGACAGGTACGAGTAGCCATGAACTAATCAGCCTATCGTCAGATGCCTGTTGTATTCAGATGACTGACTTATATTTACGTCATCGGCGATCGGATTACAAAATAATGGTATCGTGGATGAATGATTCATTATAAAGTAAGGAAATGGTGGTAAGATTTAGAACAAATATTATGGCATTAAATAAAAACTGTGTACAACAGTAAATAAACAAAATGAGTTAAGTTTTTGTGATAGAGCTGCGTGTTTAGAAGGGCATAGATATGAGTATGCGAAGGCGGATAAGATAAGAAACTGTCCACTGGGCCTAAGTTAGAAGTAATCTCTAACACAAACATGAGTTAGAAAGTTATTTTAACATACCATGATATATTTCAAAGGCGAAAAAATAGTTACTTGAATTTTAATTGATTTCTTAATAACTAGCAAAGAAGTTAGTAAACTGGGGATCCGCAAAAACCAACTTAACTATATTTTTAATTTACGATAAATGGGGAACCTCAGCTCTAGATTCTGTTTAATATCTATGAAATGACAAGGTTAATGGTGGATACAAGGATGTTTGGGTTGATATTTTAAGATGACATTTTTATATGATATGTAACTATATATCATAAGCTGAAAAGGTCGGCCAGCCTCGGCTACATTCTACGTTGAGTTGAGCCCTTCTCTTTTGCCTCTGCAAATATCACACTGTTGAAGGAGCGGACTTCGTATTCATTTTTCATAAACAGAGTGTAATAATTAATTTACAATTTACATGTAAATGAACTTTAAGATATCAGCCATATTATGTCGTAACATATAGCATATTTTAATTTATATTAGCTGTCCTTATTAAGTCATATTCATAGTGGTCTATAATTAAACACGGATACAAAGATATTAAAAGAAGCGCAAAAAAAAAATCACGTCTTGAAAAACGAATGCAAACGATCGCAGTTTGAATTTACGTATGTGTTTAGAATAATCATAGTGTGTGTTTTGATTTGATAAAATCCATAGCGTGGATTTACATCTAGCATTACAATTTTTACAAAAACAAATACACATGGGAAACCCTTAAAATAATTTAGGGTGCAAGAGAAAAGATGTCTTAAAAGTTCTCATCTGCAGAGATAATAGTCTTGTTGAAATGTGACAAATATTATGCTCTCCAACAACACAGCATGTATTGGTGTTAGAGAGTATATGTTCAGTGTTAATAGTATTTTGGACCTATTATGACGAATGAGGAAAAATAACTGATTAATGAGAATCATGTAAAGCAATGGCTATATGTGTTTAAACAACAGCTAATACATAAAAGGTCATTATAACTGTTTGATGATCAATTTATGGTGCGTTTGTTTCTCTTTAATGTTTTGTTTATCCATACAATGACATGTCTTCTACGAACACCAGACTATATTCGCCGCAATTCGCTTCATTAAACTGCATTTTTTCCACATCGTTAATTATTGTTTCAGGATACATAAAAGCTTATTACAAAACAAAGTGCGTGTATACACAGCATTGTGATTTTTCTAACGATTGAACATAATAAATTCTTGAAATCGATTAGAAAGTTTTCTTTTTTCAATTATACCTAATTATATATTACCCTCTGTCAACGATATATTATATTATTTCCACGTAGACGCTGTTATAAAGTACCTATATGCATTAAAATTAAGGAACATTGTGGTATAAATTGATGAAAACGTATTGCGAAGTAGTTACCTTTGTATAGAATTTAAAGACAAAGAATTTGATGAGTAATATATAAAAGAATACTAGCATTCCTTATGAAGATGTTACACGTGATTTGTTTTTATAATTATTTCTGCGTGCAAAAATATGTAACCAGTTACAAACCGTAGTGCGCTACGTTTATAACAAGTGTTCATTCACGTAGATAATAGATCAGGGCTTCACGTGTACGGCATAAAAACATATCCAACACATTCAATGACACAGAATTAAAACTATTTTATCTAATTGTTTAGTACAATAATGTACGTTCACTTTTTTACATCTATATATTGCTAACAAGACTTTATATATTATTTTGCGTTCGCTCGTACAATAAAAGATATATAAAATGCTAAACAAAACCGCCTTTCAAAATATTGTTTACATCAGTAAGAAGGCCATTATATTTGCAGATAATTTGATACCTTAATTCTTTTCGTGATTTTATGTGAAGTAATTGCACACATTCAAGGTTCTATGTTTACTAGTGCGTAGAAATAATTACGATGTACTAAATAAATAAAGGATACTAAATTGATATTCATTTCATTATTTAATCTACGTCGCTTGTTTAAATTAGAATAGGATGCGATTAGAATTGTTTAGCAGAAACTAGCCGTGATTACCTGAAGGCGACCATGTGATAGACAAAGACATAAGGTGTAACCCAAGCGACAATCGACGAGGTTGCGCGTTCCCGCTTCTAAGACACTCGTACAAAACAACGGATCTGCGGTCGCGATTTCCCTGGCGGATGCGGTTTGTTAGCGAGCCGCACCGCCCGGCGACCAGGGGCACAGTACGCGCGAGGCACGATCAGCGCAGCGCCCGAACCAACGTCACGGCTTCCCTCCCGGCGGAGCGCGCCGCGCGTACTGCCCGCGTAAATATAGAAACCGTATAACAGGAACACGAGGCGGTCAGGAACACGCTCCGCGACTATTGTTGCATTTTGATGGGAGATGTGTGTGTACTGTGTACATACATCAAACAATATTTACACAATATTAAGAAAACAATATGCCAACCGTGGTTTATCCTCAAACGATACTTCACCCAACTTTTTAACACTATCTAAACTTTAAAGTGAGGATACATATTGTGCAAATAAACATAGGAAAAACATCTAATTGGATTTAATTTTGAAGTTGTTATCATGAGTATTTCTATACACAAATATTCTTTCTACTTTGGTAAATAGGTTTTAACATTTTCTCTAAGCATGATAAAGTTCCATTCCATTGTCAAATTTGTACCAGGAAGCACTGACACTGTTTAAATGGATAAATACCAGTATTCCTTAAGGTAAAATGAACATGTGAAATCCATACAATACTGTGTAATATTTAAAAAATGCATATCCTACCTCTTGTTACGATTTCCGAGATCATCATCATTTGTATCACTTGATTTGTCTTCGTCATCCTGAAACAAAGAAATATTATAAAGTTAGTCTAGTTAATTGTTGCATAGGTGTAAATTTCTCAGTTAAGAAATAAAAATTAATTGGACAGTATACATTCAACATAATCTATCGAAACTATTCATAGTAAAATATTGATAATCTTCTTTATCAATGAATAAAAATCAAAGTTTGTCTTCTATGCTGTAACCACTAGAAACCAATAGCCTAAGTATGACTCCAGAAACAGTTTGTTCAGTTATGAAAACTTTTTTCTTACACTATGATATTGGATTTTAGGTTTTTATTCATAATTTTGATTTTATCACTGCAAGAAATGCCACTTTTGACTTTTTTTGAACAGTTATTTATTGAAGTTTAGATAAATTGTTTTTCAATAATTTGTTATTCTTGAAAGTCTATGTAAAGAAAACATATGTCACTTTTTGAAAACATTAGTCATATCTTACAATTTACAAATGTTTACAACTTTACAAAAATTGATATTACACACCTTAAATATTATAAATATGAAATTAAAATATCTGACCCTGTAATAAGACAAAAGACTAATAGGATTACAAATATTAAAAACATTCACATAAACAATATAATAATACAAGACATATATTTACTGTAATAAAATGTAATTTCTGTGTTTTAAATGAAGGGTAAATTAAAATTGAATATCAAAACGTACTGTTTGTAGTTTGAAATGCTTAATGATTCAGATAGTTTAGCTAGGTTAAACAGAATAATCTATTTCGATAACCAGATGGAAGGTACATAGACACATTCATGCCTTTGTTAATAAATTTGGAGAGATGCCCAAAAATTGTAATGATTTAAAAAATATCAAGAACAAAGAGTGGAAAGGTTCGAGTTTCATCTGTCAACCTTAATAGTCCTGTGCAAAATTATTGACCTAACTTTTACATCCGTTTTTGTTACTCACCGTTTTCCTTGGTGTTTGCACACTTGGAGTACGTCGAATTGTTACAAGTGCCATACCACATCAGTCCTAACGGATCATTATCGGAGCAATACACAATCACAAACATAAAGTAAAATAATATTGAGTTATCATAATACTAATCTTTTCATGAATCACTAAAAGCACAGTAATCTCTTCGAACGCACATAATTATTTTTTCTATGTTTGGCCCTTTAAACAATAATAACAATATTGGACAAAAGTTTTGAAACTTTATTTTGTAATTATATTCTTCTTGAACGAGAAACAACCGACATAATATAGCTGCAATTGCAATGCATTGCAAGAGGGACACATTTCATTTTGTGAGTAACCACAGATAAAAAAGCTGGAAGTGTTTAAGTACAGATAAAGCAACTGTCAAAAGTGAATAAAAAGAAAAAGTGTACTTTAATATTTTTACTTGGATTAACTTTATACCAATATAAATCTTATAAATCAGTAAACCGTACTTTACCGTATTCTCAAGTCATATTACAGTTTACTCAAGTTGCCTTCCTAAGTTTATTACGTAATCTTAAGATTATGTTGTCTGAAATCTCAATCAACGACCTTTTTGCTGAAGTTATATTATAAGCTTAAGTGCGTAAAGTTTCAAGCTTTAGTTTCTATAATATTAACCTCTATTAAACGATAGTTACCTATTTGGATTTAAGTTTATACCAAATGAAATGCTTATTTGTGCTTGTATGAGGTTACATACAAAGGACACAAAGTTTGTTATGACATCTTTGCAATTGTACAAATACTTATTACGTCAATGTGAAAGATTGCCCCCAGACGCATGTAAACATTACAAATTTTCTATTAAACAGGTAAGATAAACTATATTTTGCGAATGCTAGACCAAATATACCAATAGATATTGATATCTACTTGTTAAGTTGTTATTGATGTGTATATGTTTTAATGCTGCGGCTTGAACAATATACAATTACCTGTTTCAGAGTTATAAGCAACATAAATCGGAAAGTGATCCCGAAAGAGTGAAAGAAATAATAGCAAAAAGCATTGAGGATGCCAAATGGATAGTGAATAAGGTACCTATCAGTCATATTATATAGGAAAGTCTTATTTCTATAAATAGAAATAATAATTTGCTGGTAATATAAGTCATTCTTGTTGATCCTTTTAACCTGTTATATAAATCGTAACTATGTTTTGGGTATTTAGCCCCTTAATAAATTTTGTCTAGTTTGTGGAAAGAGGATGACTGGGGTAGGAGGTTATGTAATTAGCAACTAAAGCAAAGTTAAAAATGCTGTATACTATATATTCTGGTTAGATGGTTATTTTTTACTGATATGTTTTAACTTGAACACTCAATTTTTTCAGTATACGCAGAAATAATGGCAATCTTTAAGATAATGGATTCTTTTCGAATATGCATAAAAATATTCATACAAGATAAGAGTATTTTATGAATTTATAATGTTTGGAGAGAAAATTGAAGATTATGAATTATTAGAGCACTTAGGTAAAGGAGGATTTGCACACGTATATAGAGCAAGATGTCGGAAAACGGGATTGTTTGTTGCTATCAAAATGATAGACAAGGCACTCATGGCGAGCGCTGGTATGATAGGTCGAGTAAGACAAGAGGTTACCATTCACTCTCGCTTAAAGCACCCTGCTATTCTAGAACTACATACATTTTTTGAGGATGCACATTATGTTTATTTAATATTAGAATTAGCACATAATGGAGAATTAGCTAAACATTTTAAATTAGGGACCCATGGTCTTTCAGAAAAAGCAGCTTCAGATATTTTTAGACAAGTACTAAGTGGAGTTATGTACCTACATACTCACAATATTATACACAGAGACTTGTCATTGAATAATTTATTATTGACAAAAGATTTGAATGTAAAAATTGCTGATTTTGGTTTAGCAACACAGTTAAATGGACCAGATGAAAAGCATGTCACAATGTGTGGCACACCAAATTATATATCTCCAGAGGTAGCTTCCAGAGAGTTTCATGGATTACCTGCTGATGTTTGGGGACTAGGGTGTATGTTATATACCTTGTTAGTGGGGAAACCGCCATTCCATACTCAACATGTTAAAACCACACTTAATAAAGTTATTAATGCTGATTATAGAATACCTAGTGAGTTATCGGTGCAGGCACAAGACTTGTTACAGAAACTTCTGTGTAAGGATCCAACTAAAAGAATAACACTAAAAGGAATTATGGAGCATCCTTTTCTCAATAATATATTTAATGGTATGAATTTGAACAAACAAGAGTTATCACGGGATTCAGGGTTTTTAACAACAATGCATAGCACACAACATAGTGCAAAAATTAGAGCTGAATCTAAAAATTCTGAATATTTAGGAGTCTATAAAGGTAATGAAGATTTTTTGCCTAGGGACTATTTAGAAACTAATCAACAATATGAAGTATTTTCTGGAAGACAAAATGAAGAATCTTTATCTACTTTCAGTAATAAGTGCAATAACAAACATTGTTCCAATAGTAAAGGATCAGTTGAATTATATGATGGCAGAAATCTAATGGGAGAAAATAATATGTTAACTTCAGCAAAGAAAAGTAGTAGTACTTGTAACAGTACTTCAAGCTTAGCTGAAAATCTTAAAAGATTAAATGTTATAGGTCCTGGGCAAAGTAATTTACATACTTATAACATAGAAGAAAATAAAGAAAATATGGCAAAACAATGTGTTGTTAACACTAACTCACTGAGTGTTCCACCACTTTGTTCAGAAAGATTACCGACAATTTCGCATCGTACTCGAAATGCTATATTAAAAATCGAACCCTCAGGGGTCAGTGTAGAGTTTATTAAAAAAAAAGGAAAAAATAGAGAAGAAAAAGTTGTCGAAATTTGCAAAATATCTAAAGATGGTATGAAGATAATAATTTACTCTGTAGATAAAGAAAAAGATGCAAATTGCTATATGGAACATGATCCTTCACCCGACGAAGTCTTTTCATATCATAACTTGCCTCAAAAGCATTGGAAGAAATATCTGTATGCATCACGTTTTGTTGATCTGGTAAAGGCTAAAACGCCGAAAATCACACTCTACTCTTCACAAGCTAAATGTCAGCTCATGGAGAATGGAACTGATATTGATTTATTCTTTTACTCTGGTGAGAAAGCCACCTTTACCTCTACTGAGGGCATGAAAGTCATTGACAAAAATCTAAAAACACATACTAATCTAGCAGCTGTCCCAGAGTTGAAATATCTGATTGATCATTTTGAGGAATGTTCCAGTCGCATGAAAAGAATACAGTTAGCATTATCCAGTATACCGGATGAGTGCTTTCCATTAATCATTGGCAAGAGACCAGTTCATTTAACCTCAGCTACAAGTGTACCAGAAACTGCAAGTAAAAACTTTACCACACCAGTATTTAATATTGGCTCGTTTCACAGAACAAATAGCAGAACAACTGGTTTCAGTCAAACAAAAAGCATAGACTCCTCTTAACCTAAGCTTTAAATAATTATTTTAATTATTCTTGAGGAATGTACTTTAGAAATGTTACAATACATGAATGAAAGAGAATTCTTATAATAAGTACTGTTAACTGTAGTTCATGATTCAATTCAAGAATCTTCTTAGTGTCTACAAAAATTTCCAAAGCAATGAACCTCAATGTATATCACTACATTATTCATTATTCTAGTATTTTTTTCACTATAAAAAATGTTTTAAGCTTTACGTGCACATTATTGACAAATGAAAATTAAATTGAAGTAAAAGTGTTTTGTTTTTCATTTTAAGGAGAATAAATTGTCCTGAGTAGCAATAAAGCCATTTTCTTTCCTCTCTTCCCTTGAATTCGAAAACTCAATTAACATAAACGCGAATAATACGTCTTTTTTCGCACCTTTCGTTCGACCAGCAAAGTATCGCATCGTAGGGTGAATAGCTGCCCAGGTCCAAAGTGTGTGGGCCCAACGAAGAACAAGACGAGTGAGGCTAGCGAAATTGATGTTTTGTAACTCTTGAAAAAGTTTAGAATATGTGTCTGTTGAATCTCCTGACAGAACATTCTATTTCAATTATTAATTTGGATCCTTACCACCGCTACCAATTGCAACAGTTAGCGCCAAATGGCGGTAATCAAATAGGCACAAAACACAACAATTAATAGCCTATCCTATTTTTACAAGTCTGTGGTGACGATATCAAAACATTTTTGCTATGACAACACTTCAAGACTATAATGGTAAATAATTTTATTGTGTAGCAACTTTAAGAGGCATCCATCTTTTTTGTCACGATGCCTCCTAAGAAGCAGCCCGAGAAATCTGGTGAGTTGTTTGGTTTCTTTGAATATAAATGTATAAATTGTTAAAATATCATTAATTTTATTATAAGCAAGTGTGCTATGTTTAGAAAGTAAATAATTCCGGTATGAACATATTATGAAGAACTAAACATTGACAATTTTTGGGCCACGCGGTATGGTCTTTCTTGTTTTAGTCTTTATTGTATTTATTGCATTCTTGAGTTAATGTGTAAAGGCTTAGTGTGATACGTTTGTTGTAATATATTCTATTTTTTTAAATAATGTTCTTTAAATATACAAATAATCTACTCGTAGGATGTAACCTATAAAATGTCTATAATGATAACCGATGTATTAAAAATATTTTTATACTTTAGGTACCCATACATGAACTTATGTTAATTTTATTCACTCCGAATAATCATAAAAATTTTATGAAGGAATTTCGTTTGTAAACAACATTTTCCGTCTGGTTTTAGCCTCCGGGTCCAAACCCGCTGAGAAGAAGCCTGCAACTGCTAAAACGCCAGCAGCCGCTCCTAAGGCCGCTACCGCTGCGTCAACAAGCAGTGCTCCTAAACCAGCAACAGCTAAAACTCCTGCCCCTGCGCCTAAGGCCGCTGCTCCTAAGTCAGCGCCAGCAGCAGCTAAGCCTGCTGCAGCGAAACCTGCCGCGGCCCCTGCGGCCAAGCCAGCTGAGAAAAAATCTGCAGCAACACCTACAGCAAAGCCAGGTTCTGCCAAAGCTGCTGCTCTTAAGGCCAAGTCAAGTGCAAAGCCTTCAGTTAAGAAGGCCGCATCTGCTGCTAAGCCTGCAAAGCCTAAACCAGCTGCTGCTAAATTGAAAATTGCACCGAAACCTAAGAAGACCGGCATTAAGGGACAGAAGAAGGTTGTGAAACCTGTAGTTAAGGCTCTTAAAGCTCAAAGAAAGGTATTATTTTTTTATTGTTTCTTATAGACCATATATTTATTTGGAGTTTATTTTTGTTTCATGTATCAATGCTCTCAGGATACTTCTTACTTGGTGTTAATTTTTTTATTTATTAAAGTTCCAAAATTTCAGGTAGTTAAGGGAGAACATGGCAAGCGCGTACGTAAAATCCGCACATCGGTGCACTTCCGTAGGCCTAAGACCTTTGAACCCCCAAGACATCCTAAATATCCTAGGAGGTCATTGCCAAGAAGAAACCGGTAAGTTTAAACTTTTATATATTTTTACCCTACAATTGCAAAAAAATAACCTTTAAATAATTTACCCTTATTTAGAAGGTATGACAAAAAGTTGACATATACACATCCTGTAAGTTGTATGTGTATAAATATTCAATTTTTGTCTATAATTAGATCTTTAACACCTTAGGCGCCATGTTTATCTTTTTGTCACACAGTGTCTAGAACACTATTCAAAAGTATGCACATTTTTGTATTTAGTAAACGCACTGTGTATCCTTTAGGAACATGTTTTTTATACATTTATTATAACAAAATGAAAGCCCTTGACCTGGCGCATTTTTCCTATGCCTGATCTAAGAACCGGTGAACACATTCCAACAAAAAAAAAACTTTACTGCATAGTCTAACTGTAAGGGGAAATATATCCTACAAATGTTTAAAATAATCTGTAAAATTACAAATAGTAAAGTTTTATGTTATTTTAAGTATTTACCATTTCTATAATGAAGTATGCTAATTAAATATCTGAATAAAACATTTTGTTAATTTTGTAATGTAATTTTAACAAATTTAAAACTTTCCAGCATGGATGCTTACAACATCATAAAGTTCCCGTTGACATCTGAAGCGGCAATGAAGAAGATTGAGGACAATAACACATTGGTGTTTATTGTTCACACCAGCTCAAACAAGCACCATATCAAGGCTGCAGTGAAGAAACTGTACGACATTAATGTTGCTAAAGTGAACACCTTGATCAGGTTGGTTAAGCTCCTTTTTCACTAACTTTGAGCTAGTTGTGCAGTTCATATATTATTTTGTTTCCATTATCAATTTTAAAGTATAAGGAATTGACGAAGCATGCATTGTATATTATTTTAATTCTTATATAATATAAAAAAATTGAAAAATTTCATGATGAAACATTTGTGGGAATCTCATTGATTTAGAATGAAATAAAGTTAACACACTACTGATGATTTTATGTTAATAATAAATCTTTGTTTTTATTACTACTATAAACTATAGCATTAAATGTTAATTTCAGACCCGATGGCAAAAAGAAGGCGTACGTGCGACTCGCGAGAGACTACGACGCATTAGATGTTGCCAACAAGATTGGAATCATATAAGCATATGTACCATATTTTCTAAGAATACAAAACATACAAAAATTCATTCTGTTTTATTTTCAAAGATGCGTCTATATAAATGACTAGCTCTTCCCGTGCGGCTTCATCCACATTTCACCCATGACAATTATTTCATCACCAGCTCACTATACGTCCCCACCGAGGGGCTCGGAGCCTACCCTAAGTTAGGGTGACTAGGC
>LD688941.1:5128986-5160965 GCA_003118335.3 Papilio memnon
TGCAAACTCAGACGCCGATAGTGATGGTGGGTCCGGGCACGGGGCTGGCGCCGTTCCGCGGCTTCCTGCAGGAGCGCGCACACGCCCGCGCCAGCGGCAAGGAGGTCGGCTCCACCGTGCTCTACTTTGGCTGCAGACATCGCGACCAAGATTACATTTACCAAGAGGTAAATACCATATTTTTCATATTTTAATATCTCTTAGTTATTGTGAAAATCAAATTAATTCTATTAAATTACAGGAACTCGAAGAATATGAAAGGAATGGCGATGTGAAGCTGAATGTAGCCTTCTCACGAGATCAAGAGAAGAAGGTTTATGTGACTCATCTTCTCGAGAACAACATGGATGAACTTTGGGATATAATAGGCAACCGAAATGGACATTTCTACATCTGCGGGTATGTCAAAAATTAAAGTTTTTTTTGTTGTTGTTTACTGAAAATGATGATTAATTTGTATTTGATGATTTGTTATTTTCATAACAGCGACGCTAAGTACATGGCTGTGGACGTGCGTAACATCGTGCTGAGAGCAATCCAGCAGAAGGGAGGCCGCTCCGAGGCGGAGGCGATTCAGTTCTTGAAGAAACTTGAGTCAATGAAGAAATATTCGTCTGATGTATGGAGTTAGATTCAGGCTACATGTTAGTTAAATTTATCTACTTAAGGACATTATCCAAATAATACATATTAGAATATGTAGAGTATGACAGCTTCAAGCAGTAATTGTATTGAAATGACTACTTTTTCAAAGTATGACCTATATTTTTTTAAATGTTTTAATTGTACAAATATGCTGTTAAAATAATTTTTATAAAATGACGTACAAAAAACGGTAACATAATTTTCATTCAATTTGACATGAAGTGAAATTTATCAATATAAATATAATTAATATATTGACGAGTCCTGAAAGGAATTGCTATGTGTTAACAAGGTAATCGTGATTGTTATTGTTGTGTACATTTCCGCGTTGTTAGTATGTTCTATTTAAGTGGACTGGGATTAGACTAAGAAAATGAGGATATTCTAATTTTTTATATTATCTATCTCAATAAACCATTTTATATACATTTTGCGTTTGATTTGATTTTTGTAGCACTTTTAACAAATTGATCTATTCTAAGCATAGAAGTAATATAAAAAATATTTTTGTGAAAAAGAAAGCATAGGAAAAAGGACTAGGATGGTGAAAGAGACTACAGTCGTCAGCCTTAACACATGATATTAAATACCACACATTCTGCACATACATGGCTAATCATATTGGATTGATGGCTGGGATCTTGGTAGGAATTTCTTTGTTAAAAAACAAACTGAGTTTTTAAAACGATAATTTATTTAACCGCAAATATATTAGTATATGTACAATCGACGTCAACAAAATGCAAAAGGAGAGCAGGTATACAGTGAACCAACTGATTACGAACAGCTACGGCCGTGGAAACCAATGTTGGTGGACTTGATTATAAATAAACAAAAAAAAAACACATAGCTTCTCAAAAATACCTACAAAACTACAAAATTATACTTGTATCTTAAGCTAAGTGTAGCTTCCAACAAGTACACTACCTTATTCTAAATCTCTATGAAAAGAACACCTAACCTTAAAAAATACTGAATTTCAAACTAAAAAATCAAAACTGTTTAGATCACTACTTATTACTTAATATTATTTACATTAAGTCAGGAATATTGAAATGCTCATTATAATTAATTTGCTCAAAGATTGTCAATGCGCTATCATTGTCACTAGATCAAAGCTGGGACATTTATGGTATGAAAATAGTTTTTTACTTACTAAACATTTCTTAAGTGATAACAACTTTAAAGAGCAACGGCAAACTCGCAACAAGTTCTAGAATTCTAGTAAATAACAATTATTAAAGGTAAGTTGAGGATGGAACTGTTGTATGAAGACATGAAAATCTTTGTCAAATTCGTAACCAGACTACAACCAGCAGACGGAGCTTCCATACAAGCAAAAATACATTTGACAGAACTGAGAGTTTAATGACAGAATAACTATGACAGTCAATTTATGTGTACGTTTTTCCCATAATATATCACAATCTATGTTTTCTGTTATTGAATGCTTTTATAAAGTTCAATTCGTATGTCGCACACGTAACTTTGTTTACTTTCAAGTCAAATTAATTCGTCATCTATTCTGAATGTATGGATGTTCCGCCACTTATACACAATTTGAACTACATCTTCACTAAGGCAAACACGCAACATTATACTTCTACTTTCTTATTTTACATAGGTATTATACAAATAATCTAAATAACTATATCTATTATAACAGTCGATTATACGTAACATATTTATTGCAATTTCCATCGGAATATTGTGGTTTGTATATTTTAGCGGTTTGAATTGTATATTGTATTAAGGCTGCAGTAACGGATATCACTTTAAAAGGCACAATTTAAGCAGTCTTAAAGCACACGGTTAAAATACAATTAAATGTAATTATTCAAAGTTGAATCGTTCTCTTCATAAATATGTCTTCAACATTACACAGAAATGCACCGGGCAGTATTACAATGAGCATCCTGACCATTCAGAAATCATTAGAAAAAGAATTATAGAAGTAAAAATATATGTATTTTAATATTAACGAGCCAGTTTGTGATCTAAAATAAACTTACGTATCCTAAAGCAACATTATTGCAAATTATAGATGATTTTAAACAAAAGCCGCGAGAAATAATTTTCCTCAAACCTTACAATAAAGAATATCGTAGCAGCATCTGAATTTAAGCTAATAATAAAACTGAAACAAATTGACGTGTAAAATAAGTATATTTTGTTACAGGTCGTGTCAAAACACAACTAATATTACCAGTCGTAAAAATCATTAAATAATTTAAACATTATCCAGTTGGTGTTTGAACGAAGGAACGTAACAGTGACAACTCACATTGCGAAACTGCGTTTCTTAAGATACCAGTGGACAATGCGCCAGCGCTCACGAGTCCGCCGGCACCTCCCACTCCGCCAGCCCGCGCTCCACCAGCTCGCGGTTCAAGAATATTACTTGCTGCAACAAAAACATTTCACGTTATTATAGGCCCTTTCAATCTTTCAGGCGACTCAAAGTCAACTCTCATCATGACTACCCACCCTCACATCCCATCACACTTAAAATTGTATTCTGAGCGATGTTCGAAGCCGCTAAGATTTTTGTAAACATTATAATCCATTGTCTATCAACTAATCTATTAAAGTATATTTAGTTCTAGGGATGTTATGATAAGAAAAATGAGGGAGTAAAATATAATGGCAGATATTTAGTGGACGGATGTGAAATGTGACATTAGCAAGATGTGAGTGAAGACGAGTAACAGACAATAATGGAATTACTGCCAGTTGAGTATAAGGTGGAGGTACATTAAAGGGAAATGTGCACCTATAGCAATACAATGCACCATTTTACTCAATTTCTCAATTACCACATTAGACAACAGACTATTCTAATGTGGAGGTGCATTATAAGGAGATACACTTATGGGTGGAGTGTATGGAGGTTCACTAATGGTAGTTATACCTGTGGGTTGAGTGTAAGGTAGAGATGCACGAGCGGCAAGCCGGCCTCGTCGTAGCCGGCGACCTGCGCGTGCAGCAGCTGGCCCGCCGTCAGACCCGCCATTATGCGCAGCGCCTCGCTGCTCCAATCCTCCTCTGCACATATTTATTATGTACATGTGCAGAATTAAACCAAAAACATAACTGTTAAGAGAACTTTATTATGGTTACTTTTAAGTAGGTTTGCTAAAGAGAATAATATAAGGCTGTAAAAACTTGGGTACTTTAGAACTTGATTTCTTTTATTTGAAAAGGGCTTAATTTTAGACAAAACTATAAGAAATTTGGGTTATGGGTTTTTTTACTTAACATATTAATAAACGTAATCAAAATTATCGCAATATGAAATTCAAACTGATCGTAAACATCACGCTTTTGGAATAAAAGTAGTATGAGACCATTCTCAGTATCACGAAGTTTTTTTTATTATTCAATCAGTAATTAAATTCGTTAAAAACAAATGATTCATAGACAATATTTTCTGCAATCTTTAAAAACCGACATTTTTCTATAAGGTAAATGAAACTTGTGTAAACATAAATCATGTTAAGATAAGATAAATTTAAATAATTTGATATCTTCATGAAACTAGGTTATATAAAAACAACAAAGTAACAGACATTTAGTTGTTAGAAACAGCTTTATATAAAAGTTACGAAGTAGGCTCCTTCAAGAAAAGAGTGTACTTCTTTAAAAGCTGGCGTAACGGCTCTGTTATTCCTGTTATATTGCAGATGTCCTTAGCAGTCGGATTATTTCACTTATTCGACCCTATATTCTTTTTCCCTTCTATCTTCCTTCTTAGTAATGTATAAATGCGAATTTATAGATATATGTATGTCTGTTAGAAAGAATGGTTCAATGGATGTACATGAAGTTTGGCATAGATATAGAACAAACTCTAGAAGAACACACTGGCTACTTATTAAAAAAATATTAAGGATGAAGTCACCGACAAAATCTGATAAATTGTATACAAACACTAACCATTGTTGGCGGGTTTGACAAATGCTAAAAGGGCTTCTGTAGCCTGGAAAGGCAGAGTCATGAAGTCTGAACGTATCTGCTTGAGCTGGTCGTTGTCAACGGTGAGGTAACCTCCAAAGTCGACCAGCTTCACCACAGACGTGTCGTTTTCCTCCGATGTAGATATAACTTGTGCGCGATACCAGTTGTTCTCTGTGGGCGCTGCGCAGATCGACCCCTCTGCAGATTTAATAAGCGTGTTTAAACCCTTTGAAATATATTATTCAAAACAAATCTGATAGTTTTTTTTTTCTTCATATTATTAGATACACTATAAAGATAAATACTATAAAAGTACGTTAGTATTTGTCAATATAAAAACTATTTAAACAAAACCAACTTAATTTATTACCAAACTAATTTCAAACAGAAGTTCATATATTTTTTACTATTTAGCAACAAATTGTATAACACTGATTAATTTCAGTTTTTTATAACGATTTGTATAATAAAATATTTTCAATGTGTTAATATAAATTCTTAGTAGATAAAAATGTATGATAAACCTATTACATATATTTCTATTTGTAATATCATAACTTAAAACATTTTAAAATAAAAGTTATACTGAAATAGTTTATCCACTATTGGTTTAATAAAATTTTATGACAAAAACTATAACTAAGAAATGAAGTTAAAAGAACTTAAATTTTATAAAATCACAAAAGATTAAAATTTCGTAAAACGTGCAATATTCTGACAATGCAAATATATGCATAGGAATGTTAACACGTTTACATAACGGTAAGATTTAAAGCAGTCTCAAATGTCAAGGGCAGAGTGTGTCAGTGTGTGGCAGAGTATGGCAGGGTGGGGTACCTTTCACCGGGCGCGGCAGGGAGGGCACGTCCGGGTTCTGGTAAGTGGCGGCCATGAGGCGGTGCAGCGCGTGCAGCGACGGGAAGGTGGGGTGCAGCGGCTGCTGCAGGAAGAAGTGTCCCGCGCTTACCAGACACGTCATTATGGTGTCATTGTTCACAGATTCCACAAGCTGCAACTGTTAAATGATTATTTTAATTAATTCTTATAGTTGCCTAATGATGTTTGAATAAAAATTAAAAAATTGCATGTTAAAAATAATTTTCATTTTAAATTTTGTTTTTTTAAATTATCTGCACCCGTGGAATATACATTTGGACAGTTTTATAAATAAAAATAGTGTAGTAAATAATATTTTAAATATGAAAACAATTATTTTTTTCATAAATTCAGTAATGTTTTTAAAAAAAAAATTTAACACTAAAAAAACTTATATGTCAAGACACTAAAAATGACTTGGGTTAACCCAAAATTAAATATTAATATTTAATTTAATAATTGTCATTTTCATTTAACCAAATAAAATAAATATAAAATAACGACAATATTTTAAACAGTAAATATTAAGTCTTCTTACCTTATACTAAAGTGCCAAGACAGACATGCATCACAAAAGAGTGTGTATACATATAATTTATATATACTGGGTTGATTCCTTATATACTTTATTTTAGTTTTTTGGTACTACATACAGTTGTATTTACATAATTATTGAAAATAATCTAGTATGAAAAAGTCGAATTTTCGTTGTCAACTGATTTTATATTCTAAGTAAGTTTTGCAATATACTTAACATAACATAACTTACTTGAAGAAATTCTGGTATGAAAGGTGCTAATCTTTGATATAGTTCTGCACTAATTTCTTGAATTGAAAAATTGGGGAATCTCTTTTCTGGAAATTTTTCTTTTATCATATCTATAGCTGCTTCAATTTCACTTTGAGTCCCTTAAAAACAAAAAAAAAATATAGAAAATATTATAATGATAAGTTACTAGCTGTTGCTCGCCACTTCGTCCACGTGAAGATAAAAAAATTATTATTGTAAAAACATATGTTACACAGTGATAACATAGCTTTTTTAATGGTGCAATTTTTGAAAACACTCCAGTAGTTTTTGAGTTATTTCAATACAAATCTTTAATCATTATAATATTAGCATAGATGAAATAAACTTAAAATACTTCTGTTACCTTCTACTGCACAAATTTTCTGTTTAACAGAATCTGGATGTCTTCTTACATAAACACTTGCTCCAGTTTTAGCTTTAATTTGGTTAACAAATGATCCGTGTTTGCCTATTAATAGACCAACCAGGTTCTGAGGAATTATAAACTGATGTATTCTAAGGCCGGAATCCGAAGGAACCATATTTAAATTGGCCGGGGGTGGACTAGCTGCTTCTGAACATCCTTTACCGCTATCACTTGACCCCTAAAAAATACAAAATAACAATGACACAATAGAAATAAAAATTAATGTAATTTATTAATAATGAATTAATTACGAACCTCACTGTGACTATCTGAAAAGTGACACATTGAAGGACTAGCTAACAAAGGATCTACGGGACTATGATTTGCTGAATCCCTCTCTGAAATTCTTCTAGTCTGTGATGAGTAAGTATTATTGCTTTCATTACTTTCACTAGGTTCATTAATATTATTATCATTTACATTATTGTTAATATTAAGATTATCATGGCCATTGACCATATCTCCATCTTCAGTGGACATATCTTCAGTTTTGTTATTATCAAAATTTGTACTATCCTGATGCAGAAGTTCTGTCACAGACTCATCTTCTGAATGTTGTTTTTCTATGATGTTAACATCAGGGACACTGCCTTTTGAGTCAAGTGTCATATCACCTTTGTTGCAAGACATTTCAGTTTGAAGTGGTGAAAATGTATGTGCTATAGATTCTTTCACTGCAACAGGGGTTTGATTCAAATTTGAAGAAACGTATGAACTGTTATTAATATACTGTTTCCCTACTTCCACTGAAAATTTCTTATCTTTTTCAAGAGATTTCTTTCTTATTATCTTCTCTATTTCTAAGTCAACCTCTTCATCGGTCAGTTCAAATGAAGACCTTTGCGATCCGCTACCTTTTGGAATGATGTCAATTGGAGCAGATTTAATTATTGATCGTTCAGCCTTACCCAGAGGAGATGTCCTGTTCAATTCAGCCTGAGCATTTAACGCTTCTGCTAATTCCTCTTTTAAACTTTTTATTCTTTCTCTTCCTCCTGGGTCAGATTTGGCATATTCTCTCTTTTTCTTGAACCAAAATATGCCAATTAACACTGCTATTGATGGCACTGACCACATAAGCAGCTGACGACAAGGTGCCATTGTATCGAGCCACTTTTACCAGAAACCTAAATGACAATACAAAAGATATTATCAATTATGTCAAATATTACATTAAATAAAAATAAACCATCTCCCAATGTTCATTTAAAGCATGTGATAATAATTGTATCGTAATTTTAATCACAAAAATAACATTTTAAACTTTTTCAAACACTTACGAACTTCAAAAACATCTATTTCTAAATAAAAAACATGACTACACAATATATTAAAATAATATAAAACTAAAAACAACAATCTGCGATGAAAAAAAATTGAGGTTAGGAAATCGGCATTTTAGAAAGTGGACTTGAAATAAAAAATAAAAACCGAATAATAAATAACTTAAACCAAAATACAAACACAATTTTTTCTGAATTAATTAATCACTGTTTTAAGCTTTTAGGAAAGCCTCGCTTAATACAATAACAAAAGTCACATGTTTTTTGTGAACATACAAAATTAGGTTAATATCAATAACAAAAATAGAACTAGGAAGATAAGATTATTTTATATAATAAAGTAACAAAAAATAACCATTTTTAAGCGCTAGGAATAAAAATTATGAAAGTTAAGAAACAACTTGCACGTTTCAGGTGTGGACTAATTAAATCTACAATCGCTACAATCACGATTAGTGCTTGACAGTTATAAGACACGTACACAGCACTTTCTCAAAGCCAATAAGCGTAATGGAAACCATGTGCTTTTGGTCTTTTCAACGTGTACGTAATATGTTGTCCGGCGAGGGTCACGAGCTGTAAAAACCTTCACGGACAACACGTAAGCGCACACGAAATTGTAAAATGAAAGGTTACGCAATTTTAGGAATGTCAATTCAGACTAGAATAAGCTGTCAAAAAAAGTAATGTCTAATTAGATCATGTATTTAATCAAAAGTAACTAAATTACAACCAAAAAAATATTTTATATAGAGGTTGGACCCGTGATCTGAATCTTAACCAGAAAGATTACTTGCCGGTAGACACGTTTACTATAAACTTACGTTGGTATCCAAATAAAAATGATTGCACTATAAAACGCCGAATTAATAACAAAGCAAATGACTTCACCAAATGGTATTATTAACTAAAAAATTTAGCCCAAAATTAAAATCTAACAATCCACGTGCTCACAATGTTTTCGACCGAAGCACAACAAAATCCAATATGGCGACTACTAAAGGTACAAGTTGGCAACATTCTAAACCACAGAAGAAATAAAAAAAAAACGATTGTCCTCCTTCTCGAAGAGAATCACAGATACAGATATAATAAAAAGAATTAACTCAATTTTATATTTCTTTCCGATTGATACTACTGCTATAATTTAACCAGGCATAAGATTCAGGTGTACGTGGGCAAGGTGAAGATTATGGATGGAGGTCAATGAGCCCATGGTAAAGATGCTCAATATTATGAAAACAAAACCTATAGTTATGATTTTCATTACAAAATACTGAAAAGTCTTACTTTAAGACAATGAATTATTTCAATCCTCCGAGGTCATACGGTTTGAAACTGGTGGAAAACATTTGTGTTGATGATATCTTTAATTCAAATATAATTTCAACACTTACAATTAACTTCGATTGATCCATCAGTACGTGGAATTTCTTTTTGAGTGTATCTTTACTTGATAGGTACCTTCACACTGACCACTTATTTAATCAGTAAAAATCTTAATAAATATTAAAACAATTTTATTTGCAGAAGTTGTTGGAGTTTGTAGCCATTTGAACTTTGCATTTACAATTATATAAATCTTTGGCTAGACCTTGGCAATCAACCAACAAAATATATTCATTCCTTATCGTAACAAAAAACAATTATATCGGGAGACACTAAAAGTGTGTTGGTGGCTCAGGTGTTAGCACTTAACTTGTAATATGCAGGTCCTGGGTTCAAATCATATACATACCAATGCGTTTTCCGATTTTAGAATTTCATACATTTCACATACACTTTCCTGACGTTCTAACGTAAAGGAAAATATCGTGATGAACCTGCATACAAAAAATGCAAAGGTTTGTGTGAAGTTAATCAACCCACACCGGGCCTGCGTGGTTGATTATGGCCGTAACTTAGAGTAGGCTCCGAGCTCCTCATTGGATACGTGTGATAAGATGGGAACTATTTTTCGAAATTACACAAAGGTGTAAATATTGGACTATTCCATTTTTGCTATTACATATACCCAACGACAGTTGTCTAACCAGTGACTACTTACGTATAAATTTTCCGCCAAAAGGCCTTCTTGCAATCACAAATGATGATTTTTTCACGGCATCTAAATCATAACTAATTGTCTTAAAGGTTCAAAATATAGCATGTAACTTTGTGAATTATTTAGTTTGATATGCTACACCTGGGCAATTTTCAAACAGACGGTATTTACGTTCGTTCAGTAACATTTGTAAAAATGATATAAAGTATATTAAGTTTGTTAGACGCCCTTTACCATTTAATACCTGTTTTTAAGATCAAAATACATAAATGTATATTTTTTCTAACTACATTACCTACCCCTTAGAAATGGTTTCGCTGTTATATTCATCAGCTTATTTTTTTATACTAATAATTTGTATGCAGCTTATATTTTACACTATTATTCTATTTTTAAAATTGGAGTACATTTCTACTTTCAGATACAAATGTCTGTATAATTATTAAATCTATATCTATCTATACTATTATAATATAAAGTGTAAACACACACTACTTTGTTGTCTAAGATGTCAGCAATTACAGCATATTTTTTATATTATATTAAGCTCTTCACTTACGTCACGCTTTAGGCTATATATTTTCACGCTATTAAACTTAGGGGTAAATAAATTAGATAAAAAAACCTAATGTGGGTAAGGGACCATAAGCTACTAGCTGCCAACATCAAGGAAGTAAGATTGCAATGCTTTGTCATCATATCATGTCATTTTGACATTTGCAATTGATAATTTGACAAATGTAAACAATAAATTAAAATTTTCATAATTTCATGCGGATGAAGTCGCACGGGAACAGCTAGTATCCAATAAACTTATAAATAACTGTTGTATAGATTGGTTTTTCGAATTTATTGAAAACTTACATTACATAAATATTATATACAAAAAAAAGAATCTATTCTGGTAGAAATTAAAAATGGTTATACAATAGTAGTAGTGACGGAAATTGAGCTGCTTTGTTTGTTTGCCAGCAATGTTCTCTTAGACACCAAGCTAGAATTGATCATACATATCAATATAATATGTATACACCAACAAAACTTATTCAGGTGTTTCCAAATTGTTGATAATCAGCCCAGAATTTGTGATCTCTGAAATTAAAATATGTATAATAATTAATTAAACATCTATAACACAAATAATCAGTAATTGTTAGTATGTAGCTAATATAGACCATCTATTTCTCCTTTTCAGATCTGTGATCACAAATGATTCCCTCTATTACCTTT
Source organism: Papilio memnon (assembly GCA_003118335.3). Classification (NCBI taxonomy): domain Eukaryota; kingdom Metazoa; phylum Arthropoda; class Insecta; order Lepidoptera; family Papilionidae; genus Papilio; species Papilio memnon. The sequence goes on from LD688941.1 coordinate 5,140,239, forward strand.
TAACGGGAATACATCTATTTACCAGTAACCCTGTATATTACTGAATTATTTACTTTTTCGACATATACCATAAAGAGCATGTTGCGAGAATTTCAATTAAGTCTTAACAGTGGTATTCTGCAAGAAAAATGTCTGTTCAAGTGGCAAGTTCAACTTTAATTAGTTGTTATCATTTAATTACAAATAATGGATAAGGAAAGGATTTAACAAGCAAAGGGGTAGATGGCAAAAAGATATCCTACCTAAAACACATTTTTTACAGAAACCCAAAGCATAAACTATCCCTTAGTTTGCTTTATGTTTGTGAAGATAATTTGTAAAAACATATCTGCATAAACTTATTATAATTTAAAAACATTGTATAACGGCACAACGAAATTGTAGCAAATATACTACATTTAAAAAGTATTTTTGCATTGCAATAAACAAATAACAAATACAAACACATTACTCAAGTTGGTCGCTACTGGCTGAGCTTCATTTTGAAGATGTCACTGTCCTACAGAATCACTTTATAAGGGTATCTTACATATAATGCACTCATACACCTAATAAATAACCCGAAATAAAAAGATTAGGAAAGTAAAAAATACTGTATTGCTTTTAAAAATAAAACAATCATGTTTTTACTATTAATTTAATTATATACATTCCTTATTTATATATATTCTTTAAAGATGATCCATAAGAAATTCAAGGAATGTTGTGCTTGGTTTTCTTTGTATATCTATTGTGATAGGTGTCTGAGATTAGTAGTCTAGAATAAATTATACTAGAATTCTTAGATATGTTATTGAATCATCTAAGTTTGAAAATAGCGCCTGTCCCATAAAACTAGACAATTTGCTAATATGCATAACACAATAATTTTGTGAACAAGACTTATAGGCAATTTATTTTAATAACAGAAAATAAATTTACATAAACTTACGGTAGATGTATACATAAGAATGGTATTATATAGCATCTACTGCATCAGCTTCATCTTCTGAACTGACTTCGTCGCCAAATTCAATGTCCTCGTCCAGACCGTCAACAGAATAGACAACAGTCTCATTGATGCGTACTGTTTCTGGGAACTCTCCATACGTTTTAAGATTTCTTGCCTCATCGGGAGTATATTTCAGGATGACATCTGCCTTGGCATCTTGATAATCTCGTAGGCCGATAAGTATAATATCTCCTTGGTTTATCCATACCTTTTTTCTTAATTTCCCTCGAATATGACATAGACGTTTTATGCCATCAAAGCACATGGCCTCCAAGCGGCCATTACCGAGCATCTTTGTGACTTGGGCGTACTCTTGTCCGTCTTCTTTGAAGACCAACTCGCGTTTTTCAGTTTCGTTTTCATTCTTTCCCCTCCTTCTGTTTTTACCTCCTTTTCCTTTATTTTTCGGCATTGTTTAGATTATCTTGAGTAAAAACATATACAATTATAATTACGGAAATCTAATAAATTTGCTATGTTGATTTGACAGAAGCGCTTGACTTGACAATCAGTCGTGTCGCGCAACCAAAGAGTATAGAAAAACAGCACAGATTAAACATTTTAGAAAAGATTATAAAACAAAGAATTTATGCAACATGATAAGTGATCATCTTGCTAGAAAAAAACATCTTATTTCTTACTAATATTCTAAATGCGAAAAGTTAAGATGGATAGATGGATGGATGTGAGAGGGTACCTCCTAAACGGCAGAATGGATCTCAATGAAATAAGAATTAGAATACTATTTCAAAATCTTCTAGTGCCTGGGAGTCACGACAAATATATAAGGAAAAGTGCAAAAAGTATAATATCTATAAAAATCAATAAAAACTAGACTTCAATAATTCGCTAAACAAAAACATACATGCTAAGCTGAATAATAGTCAGACTATACTCTTTTTCGCATTTCAGTATACATGATCACCAGTAAATTCTGAACACCTACGATTACCTACTTTTTTAGGTACAGCATAGCTAGTAAATAAAGGCGTAGGAAAGATGGTAATGACGATATCATTCAGCTTGGTGTCGCAGGCAGTAGTGCCACTTGAAGAGACGAGAGGTCTGAGGGCCCGTCTCTGATGCAGCGTTCGCCCGCACTAATTACAGCGGCGTAGGGTCTGCGCCTGTTATATAGGCAAAAAGCATGCTTTCTATGCATACGTGTTGCATTGTGGATCGACTAATATGTTCATTATAATTATAAAGAAAACTGCTAACATTAGCAAGATGGCTAATAAAGGTCACATTCAAAGATACACGTATTAGGTATCTAATGAAAAAATCACGAATAAAAAAAAATGAGACTAAACCATACTTAATTAAAATGTATATTCCTGATATTATTCATAAACACCTTAATCTTGAAAATAATTATGCCTCAAGTTATTATTTTTGTGATTTCGTATAAATATTGTTTGATTAGAGTTGTATCTAGTTGAAGAATTTCATAAATGTCTAAAGTATTAGATTATAATTAGTTACATAAAGTTATTTTAATACCTATATCTAAAATTGGTAAATATACAATTTTTAAACTAAAAGTCGTTCAACTAAGCGCCTGCATAAAGTTATTGGCAACTTTCAGCATTAAAGGGTAAAAGTAATCGGTTGTAGATAAATGAAAAAGTGTTGGGTTGCAGTTGGAAACGGCAAGCGGCACCATGCAGCCGGGGCGGCGGCCGACGTGGGCGGCGCAGGGGGTGAGGCCAGACGGCGAATGAACTGCAGAAAGGGTTAATGTTCGCTTCCCCTGCACCACAGCCTGCGTTCGCCCACCTACGTTTTTTGCCACTGAACTGCTGTATTACCTATCTTCGTGTACTGTTTGAGAAAGTCTCAAATGAGATGCTTTGTTCTCGAACGTTCTTCCCTTTTATCAGTATTTATAAATATTGCATGCATTCATACTTCTTTTCACTAATGGTAGAGAAATTATGTCAAGTTTTAAATCTGAAAATCAATTTCTCGTAAAAATGTTTTCATAAATTAAGCATTTTTTTTTCAATGTTTAAAACGTATATATTATTTTTAGCTTATTGCTTTAATGCAGGGGGTAGGAATAGAGGATTTCTATTTAATGCAACATTGGAACTCTTCCATCGCTTATTTGACGTATTCCTTTCTTCAGTATGTTGTATTCTTTCAGTCTTCGGTATATAGAATAGTGAATCGGATCTAAAGAAATTGTTTCACAAATAACGTAGTGAAATAATTGACTCGATACATTTTTTTACTTGTGGCAAATCCCGAACCCCTAATCGCAATCACATAGCAACGTGCGTTATAAGTCATGAAGTAGGAACTAATAATAAAGTTATTCAACAAACTTTTTTGTAGTGAGCAAGTATAGTAAGACAGCAAGAATTCAGGTGTCTTGAATTCGCGAAAATAGTAAAGTAACCGCTGCCTATTTGGTTGGTGCATGAGCAGATGCCTACTTAATCGACAGAGGAGTGGACGCATAGAAAAGCATATTTCCACTCGAAAATAAATTCACGTCTACTTTCCATGCTATCCATATAAGAAAATAAAAGATATATGAAACGAGACGTGGAATTACTTCCATTTGACTTTGTCTTCTGTATCGTTGTGGCATTACACCGGTCAAGGGGGGCATTCGTGATTCAAATTATTGTTGTTACACGCTCTACCACTGTTACATTATTGCGTGATGTTGATGCGAATAGAAGCGAGACTGGGGCCGCGCACAACATCAGTTCTTATATCTTCATTGGATTTAGACAATGCATGTTAACTAAGTTGAATACTACTAGTTATTTAAAATACAGTTTTGCATTTAATCATCCGCTTTAAATTATTCAGTGTAAATTGACATAGCGGATTAACTACTAAAGAATGAAAAAATGTCAATGAAAGGCCGATATCCAATAATGATCATTAAAGAAAAAATACGAGATAGAGAACAAACTGTGAAAGTTAATAAAGAGTGGCTGGCAACATTGAATACAAATTTTATATTAGGCCGCTAAATGCCTTAGATCTATTTGTAACAAGGTCAGGGTACTGGGTGAGGAGTAGAGCGCCTGCGCGTGTAAAGGTCAGGGCCGAGTACCCTGGAAGATTTTGTCGAAGTTCGACGGCCCTGGGTCGTATTTCGGGGTTGTTGGAGGACGCGTAGGGACGCGTGACCTCAGCTTACTGAAGGCCGCGCTACGACACGTGTATTACAGCGTAGGCGAAACACCTCGGGTGAACCCTGCGATCTTATCTCCGTAATAAAATAGTAACCGAATTACCGTTGATTGTTACTCCTCCTTATATACATACTTGTGTATATAAAGATAATGTTATTTAACACTAACGCTTGTGGTTCAGAGGGGTAAAGAGAGTTAACGAATTTTCATTTTGCTTTACTCTATTTTATACATCCATAAATATGCTCCAATACGTTTGCCAGTTAGAGGTTTGCCTTTATTAGTCTAAATTTTGTCGCCGATCAACACAAATCAATTAAAATGCGAACGAACATGTATGAACAGATAAGGTATGATTGAGGATAACGTTGGACAGATATGACACGATCGTGCTAAATGGAAAATATCTGGCTGCCAATGCGGACGAAAGTCTTATTAAATTACTAGCTTTCGCCCGCGACTCCGTCCGCGTGATATAAAAAAAAACGAAAATGGGTGGCCTATGTATTCTTCCAGACCATCCTCTACATCTATAAAAAATACATTTTTACAGCCGTTTAGGCTACAGACGATAACAAACATCCATCCGTCCATCTAAACATTCGCATTTATAATATTAGTATGATTAATACAAGAAAATATAAATAACAAGTAAATATATATGCTGATATAAGATACAGTGTGGATAACACAGTTTGGGTAACACTCAAGAAACAAGGGGTCGTTCGAATTTGAAAGCAATTAATGTTTTACAGTATACTTACCTAGTTTTGTTATAAACTAACGTTGAAGTTCATTATCTGTCGGAAATAATTTATTGTTGTGATAGCAATAATTTAATTGGACACCACCAACCACAACAGTATTACCAAAATTATAAAAATTGAAAACCAATTAACTTCATCCAGAAATCTTTGTGAACGTAAAGCTTTACAATATGGACAATGAATATAGACATAAAATGGAATTTGGAGTAATTAGGTAAAAAAAATATTTCTTCCAAAAAGACACCAGGAACCCTGGACCAAATGCTAAAATTGTAAAGAGGAAAGATTTATTTGTTATTTACATTGAATACGCTCCAAAACTACTATTACTGTTTTCAAAAAATATTTCTCTATTAGATAGTTACATTATCACAGAGTAGTTACCGTAGGCTATATTATAAACGGGACATAAACATATGCAACATCATATTCTTTGCCAGGCGAAGCTAGAGCGGATCGGTAGTTCTAAATAATTAGACTTTACATCTATCTAATAGTTAAGAACTAGTTTGCGGATGCTATTCAGTGTATTGTATTAATTTATAATTATGTAAATTGCAAGCCAGAATGTTTTTGTTTGAGGATAAAGCGGACATGCTAATTTATCTTTGTGTCTGAATAAATTAAACTAATGTAAAAATACAGGTCTTGAAAATATAAGTAAGTAGTTTACATAACGAAATAATTAACCTCGACCTCGGCTCGATACGACCCTGGGATTCTTCCCTCTAGCCTACTGTACTGTAACTGTCATTAGGTCAAGGGAGTGTATTAATATCACAAAAATCGATACATTATGTATGTACATATGGTCTCCATTCATTTACATTGAGGATTGTTAGAGACTGATAGAACTTTTTTGGCATGTAATCTTTACAGACATAGAATTCTTCATTTATTAAATGCAAGTTAGATATTTTTTTAGATTTCTTGAACTAAAATCGAAACTTGAACTTTTTTAACGCGGTACTTTTTACAATACATTTAAAAAAAGTATAGTAATCAAAAAGGTTGTAGCTAGCAATATAGCTAAGTATAAAACAATTGTATTTAATTTAAAAGGTTTTTATTAATCGTATAAATGCCTGGAAGTGCTGGCGTTGCGGGGTGTAGCGGGGAGTAGCGGGGTGCTGCGGGGCTGGCGGGGGCTGCGCGGCGGTCACGGTCGAGGACGTGGCCTTGACACGCGCCGCGCAGCCTCCGCGAAGCTCTGCGCTCCGCTTCGCGCCGCGCTCCCCGCTTTCGCCCATCGCTGGCGTTCAGGTTTACATACTTTTACAATGAAAGTTTGTTTTGTGCCTATGTTATAATTTACTAACTGATTATTTTGCGACATATTTAAATAAATAATTGTTACTAATCTACATCTTTTGACAACTATTTTAAGTTAATTGAATTTAAATGGAAAATTGCTAAAATATACCAGTTAAGAAGTAAAACAAGAAGATATATCATTGGTAATTAGTCTGAACTAGCATGTACGCTATTTCCGTCCCCTAGACCGGATTCGTAATTCTGTTAGTTATATTTAATTTATAGGCGTTTCCGCATTTATTTTAATGTGATTTTAAGTGCAACAGATCGTAGATCAATGGCCGCAATTGTTAAGTTTTAAGGAAATCGAAGGTTAATGAATAATGGGATATTCCAATTTAACATTGTAATAAAATATCAAACGTATTGTTTATCATTGTACATTTTTTTTCGTGGTAGAATAAATAGGTCAATCGACATTTCGCTGCCGAGTGGTAATTAACATAATAACTTTAGCTGACTTAACAAGGGACCAGGCGACCTTTGAATGTAACACGGAATCGTTTTATATCCTGTACAAAAACAGCTAAGCCGAAACACAAAAACAACGAAGATTGTTTACATCCAAACATGTTTTTAAATCAATACAAGTTATTAAATACGGATGATAAAAAAATTACACTTTACATATTTTGGAACTAATAAACAGAATGACTGTACGGTTTTAGTTTTTTTCTTAGTCTACAAATTTAATGCTGCAAACTACATGAAACAGAAATATTTATATGTGTGATTCGTATTCTTACTATATTACAGTGTTCTTATGTAAGACAAAAGACAATTAAAAAGTAGTTAAACTTAAATTAGCCAGTCCTTCAATATACTCGTAGAAATCCAACACAATATTGTACGTTATAGAGTTATACGAGAAGGGTTGAGTTTGGAGTTTTGAAAATAATGCAAGGCTTGGCTCAGAGATGGCATTAAGTTCAAATTTACAAATAGCCAATTTTCCCAATATAATATCTTGAGCTTATCTACTAATAATAATGGATATGATAGTAATAAAATAAATCTATACTAATATAATAAAGCGTTAACACACACTTCTTTGTTATGTAGGATGTCAGCAATCGTAGTATATTTTTGAATGACTATTTTCTTAATAAAAGGCCCTACACTTACGAGACGTTATAAGCTATACATTTTCTCGCTATTTAATTTAGGGGGTGAATAATTTGTAAAAAACAGTCATACGTGAATGCGGAATTGTGCGGATGAAGCCGCACGGGAACAGCAAGTGTAATATTAGGTATCTTTTAATTTTTGAAACACTTTTTTCATAAATCGTAATACCACAGTGTAACCGAACTTCTGTGCAATATTTTTTATAGTTCTTAGGCGATAGGATGCTAGAAATACAAATGTTAAAAACTGTCTGGCAATATAACAAGAAAACAAGGATATTTTTTTTTACTATTGAAAAAAATAAACTTAGCATATAAGTAATATGTGTTTTTCCCTGAGCTTAAAATTGGAGTAAGGTTTGTTATTTTACTTTATAATTACACACGTGGTCTACATCTTGGGATCATCCCATTTCCACTCATTTCGGCTGTGGTTTCATTATTTAAATACAATTAAAATACTGTCATTGACCTATTCGTGTTATAAAAAATGTTGCATTATCTCTATGTGTAGGTAAGTAGAATAAGAATGAAGTAGCAATGATATGAGTGGGAAAAAATACGTGTCTCGGTGTCTGATTGTCTCGAGTATGCGGCGGGTAATCGTTTTCATTAGTCGAACGAATCAAGGTTCGTCAAGAGCGGCCGATGGGAGCGTTGCAAAAACGGTGGTGCGGAGCTCGCCGCGCCGCGCCGGATACGGGTTCCCGAGGGAGAGAGGGGCGTGGGGACAGGCGAGGGGCGAGGGGCGAAGCGCCCGAAGTGCATCGGGACGTTGACTGTCTGGCTCCCGCCAGCGTTATCTGCAGTTGCCCTTTCGTACGATGCACCGTAACCCTCGCGCCACCCCCACGTCGGCAGGGGGCGCCAGACTACCGCAACCCCCTTAGCCACTTTCTGGAATTTGCTATTGACCTGAAACGAGGTGATTATCACTCGTTTCTTTGTCTTCGAAAAATTGACAAATTATAATGAATCAGCTCTCTCGAAGTAGTCATCGGCTGTTGAAATGGAAAAATGAGTTCTTTACAACGTTATCATTGACATTGAATTGTTTAACAGTATATAAAACCACAATGTGTTACAAATACATTTATACGTACGAAGTCCGTTGTGTGTTGTTCCCCGCGTAAGGTCGTTAGCGATAATGGTTACGAGTTTATAGTCACTGAGCTCGCCTTGAACCCTGAGAGCGAAGAACCTTCCTCATGTCTCATCTATCGAACCATTATTGTTATAAATAGATGTTTTCTTAATATTTCCTAATAAATATTATTCATTTTGATGATTGATGATATAACGGGCAAATCAAAATTAGTAAACCCTTTTGAGTATTCGGCTTCATAGAATCCTAAGCGAAAATATGATTTTCGCTTAGGATAATGTCTCACGACAGTTTAAACAATTTAATTCATAGAATCCATTTAATTTATTATTTAATTTGAGATCACTGTTTTTCAGGAACTCGTCTTTCAATGCCTAGCGGAGCTGGCTAATGTTTGTGCATTATTATTTTAAAAAAACTGAATCGAAATATTTAATCTCTAAAGAGAAAAATTGAAAAGAAAGTATAAATAAACATACCATGAGAGCCATGCTTTAAATCTCAAGGTTAGTACCTGTTTGTCTTACCGTTCAAGGTTTAAAACGGTGCCCTGTTTAAGTAATGTCAATTTCAGGACGAAATTTCGTTGACCTCCGTTAACACGCATGTGGTAATTAATTATTTTTTGTGGGTTTTATGGAGTCAATATTAATAGATTTTGAATAACATAGATTCTTATGTTTTTTAAATATTTTCACCAAAGTACCAAAAAGACAGATGTGTCTTATTTAATTACCATCGTTTTTATGATTTATGGATTAGTGTAGTTACATTACAGAAATCACACCTAAATGTACTTGTTGCGTAACAGTTTCCTCAAAGTACTAGCAGCGGGTGCGTTAAATAAACTGAGTTAGGAGGAGCGAGAAGGCACATTATTGAGGCAGTTTTGGGAAATCGACCTTGGATTGCTCGTCCTCGGGCCGTGTCAACGACAGCCGGCCTCGACGCGTGCTGAATGTCCCCCCTACTTCAAGACCCCATCCCCCACCCTACCTAACACAACCTGCTTACTTTTCAATTCGTATTACTGTTTTAATATTAATTTAAATAATGTATTCAGAATTGGAAATTTTAACAGCAATATCACTTTCGATGATTTACGTATTCGCAGTTGACATGAAATCGTGAGTGCAATTCGTTGGTAGAACGAATTTTAGACGGTTCTTAGGTAGAACGGTTTTTCATGGTGCTACAAAAAAAAATGGTGCAGAAACATTAAAAACGTCTTTTAACGCAATATTTAAGTAATTAAGTAATTATTTAATTGCAAAAGCTAGTAACTAAACTAGTAAGTTTTTATCGAACTTTACTGTTTTCCACGCACAAAGAAAACGTCGTGCGAAGGAAATATTTCGACGGTAACACTGATGCTAGCACCTGTTTTCAAACATTATCCAAGCGCACGATAGACGAAGAAATGAAAATACATATAATGAAAACAACAAATATACCTTATTTACACATTTGACTGGCGCTTTTTAACTATCTTTGTAATACACTGAACAACTAACAATTACCGTCATAAACTCGTCTTTTTGATGCATCTTAAATATCTGTATCAATTTTAATGCACGTTTTACAATTTACATTTACAAATTACTGATACACTTCAATTAATATTTTTCTATTGTTATTTACGTTTTCGATTATATTGGGTTTTGAACACAAGAGACGCATAATTTTAATTCATTGATTGCGGTTGACGCCATTGTTTATTTACACAATTGCATTCTTGAAAAAGTGTTGTGACTGCGGGGCGGAGGCGCGCCGGGTGAGGTCCGCGGGAGGGAGGAGGGCAAGGGAGCGCAGCGCAAGAGGGCGACGACTTGCACCTAAAGTCCGACATTGAGATACCCTTGCAAGGGCATTCCACTACTGCAGTCTTCAAGGCCCGCGGGGTCGAAACACTCGCGGACTATATTTTCGGTTAAATTGAACTCTACAGTATGGCCGTTTTATTATTCAACTGCCAAGCTATGATATTGTTTTAACCTACATAATTAAATGAACAAAATGTTACAATTAAAACAAATAATATCATACAATACGTGTAAATTAAGACACGCTTTAGTACTAAAGCAAGGGTAGCGTGATCTTGCTGTTTCTATTTGTTTTCACAAACCAACTAAACCCACTTAGATCATCGCCCTATTGTAAAAATACCATGACTCATTTAAGCAATTACACTTTAGTATTATTTAAAAGCCCAGAACTAATTACAGCCTGCAAATTCATAATGACAAATCACTGTAGATTAGCTAGTTTTGTATTTTTGTAAATGCTTCATCGTCATCTATGTGTGTGTTTTCTCTATTGGTAGATACTTAAGATCAACGTCTACGCTATAGTGCAATAAACTCACAGACAGAGACAATACGTCTATAACTTTTCTAATCAATATGTTCGATTTAAAAGAGCAGAGCAACTTCCAAATGAACTCAAGTAGACCGAGTATTTGGGTTCGATGAACGTAAGTACAGACATGGCTCATTAACAATTTAATAATAGAATTGAAAAGGTAACATAGCAAAGTGTTTCTAAGTAAACCGTTTCAGTCGTTTAATCCAAAGCACATTGGTTTAGTAACTATACGCACAAATATTGTATCGATATATGGATAATTTCTGATTTGTAGTTAGTTTTTTGTACTGGTATGTATAAAGAAAAATATATGTGCATTTTAATAATGCTTAGGTATGTATGTACTCTTTAATTACTAACTTAACAATACGAATGTAATACTAATAAGTGTTTTTTTTCTTTTAACTACGTGTTTGTTTTTAATGATTCATTGCCAATGATTACTACAGTGTTAAACAGTGATGACATTGAATTAATAAAAACGGAATCTAAGTTTCAATTAACATAAAATTAATTACAACTTTCGTTTGAAATAACGCAAGTTCTGTTGTACAGCGAAATATTTGAAAAGGTATCGTTTATCCTTGGTTCAGGAGACTCATATTGTATCCAGGGGAAGAAAATAAATGTCTCGCCGGTGCATATCGATCGGCTGGAGTCGCGACGGCGCGGTCGGCTGCACTTACACCGAACGTTATGCAACATATTCCAACACTATTGTTATAACTAGCATCTCATAGTACTCACCTTGTAACTCTGAACATGAAGTACTTTATAAAATATATATACCAATATGGGAGTCACAGCCGGATTCTGTTTTAGTAAAAGATAACCAGTCTACTTTAGCTCTTTCTTATGTTTTCTTCGAATTTGTACAGAATAACATTTCAAATAACATTACCGCCATTATCAACATGGCCGTCATCTTGCCGAGTTAATACAGCACTTTTATATTATTTGTTATTGTTATTTTAAATAAAGATAAATTGTATTGGATTTATATCACAGACTATATAACTTTTAAGAATACAGAATACATCAAAATAGTTAAATAGCTAACAACAAGGATATATTCCTCAAAATACGAGTAAATAAGTATATGTTACTAAATATTTAAGCAGACCCAGTTGAATTATCGAAAAACAAAATCAAATTCATTACGTCAGTCATTTCAAATTTAAAAAAACATATTAAGGTGTTATCGCCAAATAACTACATAAAAGATGTGATTACTAACGGTGGAGAAACAGTTAAAATAAAAGAAATATTTCAATGGCACCTGTTGAATAAATAGATTCATTTGACAGGTAAAATACCGTGATATCACAATATTCGGCCTATTTTAAAAATTCTTTATTTATACAGATTTGCAGCAACATATCGTAAAAGTTATCTAAAATGTATTTATTTTAGGTCTCTGGGGTTATCGGTATTTTATGTGATGATTAACATAGTCTCTGGGATTATTCTTCTGTGGGAGGAGAGAGTCTCTGATAGTTCCTCTTCAATAATAGCATGGATTTGTTACAGACTTTTGAAGGTATCTGTTTCTCATAACATCGGAACCGCTTTCTGTTAAGCAAATAACAAAATGGAATGTGAAGAATGCGTGCCCGAGGCCCTATTTTAGTCCATTTCCACCCTTTTCATGTAAGGAATGGATGAGGAAGGGAAAGTGGATTTGACGGTGAAAGAGACGAATAGGAAGTCGAAATAACCTCTTTATCTGCGTCTCCTCCTCCGTCGATTAAGGGTAGGCAAAACATCTGCAATTGCGGATGTCTATGGGCAGCGATCGCCACATCATAGTATAAAAATGTATTATAGAATGCAGTATTTTGATGTTCGGTGTGAGTGAGTGCTGTATCCTGCTGCATTAGCGTGCACGCGCGCATGCGTTCCGCCGCCTCCTTGCACCCTCGCCGGTCGCCGCGCCTGCCGCTCCCGTCGCGCCCGCCGTGCCCCGGTGCCCTCGGCGCGCCATCCGACTTTCACTGCCGAACCGAGCCGCTATAAACTAATATCAATAGCTACGCAATGCGTTATTGTTTTACGGGAAGAGGTCTGATGAATGCTTTACTGATAGCACACAAATTATGCATACCAAGTACATTAAAGCACTAAGATTATGAACATCCATTTAAAACGAAAGGCACAAATCACCTACTCACATACTCCTTAACCCTTAATTTGACAATGTACGCCCTGGCATACATAAAATCTGAAAAAATATATTTTTTTTAATTTCTTTTTGAGAGTTTTTGTGTATCAGTTACAATTACAACAAAATAAAAAGGTTTTTACTGCTATTTATACTTTGCCAAATTAAGGGTTAAAGACAAGATAGGAAGGCTTGCTTGTGGGTTATAGTTGTAATATATACACTTATTTTGTAGACAAGTTCAGATAAGTACTCGTAGTTATTACAATGGTGTACTACAAAAGATTTGAAAAGCATGTATTTGTGATTTGCATTAAAAAAATAAAAGGAGGAGTTGATGAAATGGCAGGATCTGTCTTGCTTCTCTTAAAAATTACTTTCCTCTCAAAATAACTAATTTATGAATGGCGTTTGTTAATCCAACGATTAGATTCATTTCAATGTTTACGAGAGTCGATCGGAAAAGATTTTTTCGAATGAAGAATTTTTCCAGTATTCATATTAGTAATTGAAAGATTTTTATGCAATTTTATACCATTTAAATTGTCTCTATTTTTTATTTATTATGTCTATTTCTACTACTTTTTTATTTTTATTACTCCTAGGTAAGTTTTGTAAAATACATCTTGATGTTGACGGTTGCTTGCAGAAAATTTAATCATTCCTTAAAAAGCTATTACGACTGTTCAGTCGAACAAAGGGTGTTGGTTACTTGGAAGCATTGTTTGAAATTCATCTAGGTTGAAGTTAGGGGTTCATAGTCGGGTTCATCGGTGTCTGTCGCCAAAATAGACGGTCGGCGGTCGGCGGTCGGCCGTGAGGTGGCGGTGCGATGGCAGTGGCAGTGACCCCGGCGCACCCTGCGACTGCACAGCCCGCCCCGCGCGCCCCGCACGCCCCGCACGTCGCCGACCCCCTCCTACTCGCACCCGCCAACTTAAAAATTACCACCCATAGCTTTTAATATGTTCGCATATTAATAATTTTAATAAAATTGGTGAAAAAGTATGTATATTTCAACATATCACAGCAATAACTAACTCATACCCAAACAATAAAACTTTAACTTATTAAATATTGACAGGTAAGTGAATCACAAATCTAAATACGTGTATGATTAATTATTAAAATGCAACTCGAATTCATAGAATAAAAGAAAATCCGTGCCATGAGACGTGTTGGTTGTGAACATTCCGTGCACTATCTCCTGATAGAAGCAGTTGTTAACTTTGGCACAGAGCAGATAGGGTGGCAGGAGGTGTGCTATCTGTGAGATGGTTATCAGTGGGTATCGACGCGCGTGCCCCGACGCCGAAGCCCACGGACAATCGATTGCACGCCACCTATCGGTGTCTTACGGAAGTGATAAGCCTTTTTACAAGGCAATATATCGACATTAACATTGACCGACTTTGAAAGGGTTGTTTTGATATTGTTTTCGCAATTGATAAAAAGTTAAGTATCTTTCAAGTATTTATTCATTTCAGTTAATTAAATTAAATTCACTAATACTAGTGATTTAGTTTTCTAATATGGCAACTTTTTATTAAATTCGGATTATATATTTTCTTTCACATATGTACTAATTTCATTTGGAAGTTGGCGTTATGGTTATTTTCACGTCATTTCTTGGTTAACAGATTAAATGAAAAGGTTTTGTAGAGTTTTATATTCATACACGTTGTATATTATTATCTATATTTTCGCAATTATTATAATGTAAGTAGGTATGCCATAGATGTTGTCACGTAAATGCGTGAGATGCTTTTCGGAACTTAGCGGAGCGCACGAAGTCCGTGATTTATTGCGCACTAACAGCGGAAGACCGGGAACTGTGTGAAGGTTACGCAATACTGCACACTCATCATATTCTCACTATTACGTTTGCACGGTCAACTGTTACAGAATATTGTTTAAATTATTGAAGGTTAAGTAAAAGAACGTGGAACTTGACCTAAACTTAAACACGAATACCAATTAAAGCTAGAAGTTAGAGTAATTCTTAAATAAAGTCGTTTAGTGCTGAGATATAGTTATAATATTTCGTTACCTAGTAGTTAAGTCACGCAATACAAATAATATTAAACTTCTATCAAGAACTAACCTAATCATCGACTAATTTCACTAAGGACAAAATTTTTAAACTTGACCTTTTGCCACGTAGTAAATATGTAGCAAAGTGAATTAAAAAAAAGTTTAGAGGTAAAAAAAAAGATATTTTCATGAACTACAGATGAAATAGCTGAAATTTGAAATCCAGGTACTGTAGAATCATTGCACTCCAGAGGTCATAGGGTAAGGTTAAAATCGAGGGTCGGGTGCAGGCAGCGGTGTCGTCTGGGCGGGCGGCGGCGGTGCACTACCTGCGCCGCGCGGGCGGGCGGGGGGCATGGGGTGCGCGGCGGGGACGGGGGCGCTGCAGATTCACTTTCGTCCGCCCGCGGCCGCCGCCACGCCAGTGAGAGAAAGTTGGCCGCGGCGAGCGAACGGTCCGCGAGTGGAGCGGCGCGCGCCGCACTGAAACACGCGCTTCAACGACGTCCCGCCACTCTTTGCGCCGCGTTACACCGAAATGTACTTTTAATGCGCGATTTGTAAATTGACTTCAGTGTTTGAACAATAGTTAAGATAGAGACTTGGTATATAAGTATGCAGTGTTACCCGAAAATGTCGCCGAAGCGCGAGGCCGGCGAGATGGCGTACGAGGCTGAGCTGGTAAACGTGAGGCGGCTGGAGCGTCTAGAGCTGCCAGCACCACCGGGCAAGGAGTTCCGTGCACCGGTGCTGCTGCAAGCGCCGGCGCCGCACTCCGTCATCCAGTGCATGCGCCCGCCTCCGCCCCCCGCTCCGCGCCTACACAAGCCCCCTCCCTTCGAAGAACCCACCAGCTCCATTCCAGATTTAGGTAAGTCCTATTTGTTTTTTAATTTATTGTATGCTTTAAAACCAAGTAACACTTGGTTCTTGGAACGCCTTCCTGTATTTTTTGTGTTGACATAAGGAATATCAGTAAATAATGTGTGGTCATAAAGAATTGTTTACAATATTTACCAACATGAAAAATCAAATGGAAATACATGACTAATCAATTTGAAAATTATATTTTCTAAAGTTGAGCATTCATAACAGTCCATGTCGTCTGTTATAATTTTGCATGGTATGTCAGTGCGGTGCGATGACCTTCGCGATGCGTTTGTCATAATTATAGCGCGATGTGGTGATTGAATACAATTTTACTTCACCTTGGCCGTCGTGGATTTATACTTCCTGCTTCGGAAAATTGTAACAGCGTTTACAGTTACATAGCAATTTCCGGGTGATGGCGACGCCTCATCAAGGTCGTATTTGTTAACTAACGATACAAATTACTCCGATCTCAAGCCCATTATTAAATTTTAATGTAAACAAATATTACACACACTAAAACAGTTTTAGTAGTTTCTTTCTTAGATATACGTATTCATCTTTATTCTAATTAAGTCTTAATAAATTAATGTAATGTTTAAAGCTAAATACTTAGATATGGCCGGTTATCGATGTTAGGTCATTGGTTGTCTACAAATGTAAACATAGTCTGTATCAACGTAAATAATACCGCGCAAAAAAAAACATCAATATGCAATCTGTGTATATTACGTAAAATATTATCTATACTTATTCAAATTGTAAACTTATGTGTGCAAGTAGAATTTATTTAATTTGACACAGATCCTCTGATTAAAGGCAACACATCTGCAAATGCGGATGTCTATAGGCAGCCGCTATTTTGGCGAATTCCGGTGGTCATTTGTCACCTCATACTATAAAAAATGGACTGATATATTAGAAGTTATTATTATCTCACTTTTTATAGCTTTATCTATACCTCGTTGCGATCAGAATATTGAAAGACAAGCTGCATGTCAGCTTCTACTTATTTCTTACACTACCAACGTAACTTACTTATATCTTAGTTAATCAACCTGAGGCTCGCGACCCAATGTAGGAACGTAGAGAGTTTTATCAAATGGTAATTGTCGCCTATGCAGCAATGGCTACAAAAGTGGGACAGTTCGAAAAAGACCGTATCTGCCATTTTTTTTGACCCCCTTGTTACAAACACAATTATGATGGTAATTAAAAGAAATATGAGCAAAGAGGAATTGATAAAAGAAGGGGATACAACTTGAAGCCTATATTTCACGTCTTTAACGATTATGTACTTTATTTAGTCATGATACAAAGAAAGACTGACCTGGTCAATACATATTGTAATCTACCATTTATTCCATTAGAAACTATTAGAGAAAAACTATTATAATAACATCAGTCAACAAATTCATAACATTTTTATTTGTTAAAAACAGTAGGTACAATCAAAAATACTGATTCTTAGTTTCTATTAGCGGTGTAAATAAAAAACAAAGTTTTCCTCACATTACAAGTCAAACCCGATATCGTGTACATACGAAAAAATAAACTTGCTAACAAATTTTTCGCGCATTGTAGATTAGATAAATATCACAAGGTCAGTACGACGAACGCTTATGACGGCGCGTCATTCGATGTCATTAAGGTCACTGTGACATTGGACTGACAACAGTGACAAAATAATATTACTATCTTATCTGGCAATGTCAGCGGCGCGGGCGCAGGTGCGCGCGACCCCTTGCACCCCGATTGCAGAGCCCAGGTCACGTTCCTCACTGATCCATCTGACTCATGTGATAACGCTGTTTATATCATAAGAACAACGGCACGCCTACATTTTAAATGCTACCATAACAATGCAAATAAACAGGTTTGAGTTCTACTTATTTAAGTGTTAGATATATTTCTAACAATAAGAGATTAACCTTTTTTTTAGTATAAAGTAGCAAACTACTACCTGAATTCGCTAAATTAGCGAAGTACCTGCGAATAATTTATAGTAGCAATATTAACTAAAGTAAAATAAAATTATAAGTGACTTTATTAATTTGCATAGAACAAAAATAGTAAAGGTCTGTTCGATTATGTCTACCATTTTTTTTTTCATTTTTATTAATACCAACCAATGCACGAATTTACAATTAGAATAATAATCCTGGTTTATTTTATTGTAGTTACAATTGCTGTCGAATATGAAATGGGGAATAATGTGGCCTGGGAAATCATCATCACGATCATATACAGTTTTAACACGACCTTTGTAATGAAAATAACAAACCTCCGACAGCTCTATGGTAACATCCTGCTTAGAGAAGGAATCACTTTTTAATCTTCTCCATCATTATACCAAACGTTGTTCAAGCAAATATAAGGAATAATATGGAAGGAAACGTGTAAATAAGTACATGCTTTCATATTCGAAGAGCTAACCAAAGTTAATTTGTAGTCATAGATTTTTATTAAAAAAAAATAGGACACGGATAAAGTTAAATAAATAATAAAAATAAAAAATTATCCTGCCCTTGACAAAGTGACCTCTTGTCGTTAAACTATTTGACTAATTTTGAATACTCATACGTAAATATTTTTCTCCGAAAATATGGTACAATCGAAAATTAGTTTCTAGGTTATATTTTATCATAAAAGCTTTTACTTATTTATCGATGGCGTAATAATGTACATTGTGAGTATAGATTAATCCGCTTATACGCCAAGTCAACTGTCGACTACAACACGTTATCACTTTAACCTTCTGTAAGAGCAAATTACTTCCTGCTGATATTCATATATTACGCGATATATATCTAAATATAATAAGATAATACATCTATATTGCCACCAATGAATTTACGCGTCAAAATTGTATTTAATTGTGTACATTTTGCAGTAAATGATAACAGAATTAAGACTATATGTATGAAAAAGTTAAGCATAAAATACATATTGTGTAAATGAAATAAAATAATACAATTAACTAAAATAAAACTGTAAGATATGTTTTAACAAATTGGATCATTGTTTAACCTCCTAAGGAAAATAATAAATGATTACCAATACTTATAAAAAAGATACAAAATTCAGTAACGTCTCTTTATTATGTCAACATATCTCGAGTTCTTATCTAAAAATTCTCATACAAATAATCCTTATTTGAAATGTATTATGAGGAATACAAAGTTGTCATTGACATATCAATTATCTAAAAGTAAATCGCCCGATATTCGTAGGACATTCCGATAGCGATAAAGGAGCGGTCAATTAAAATCGAAAGTCACATGTCTATAATTAGCAGAGATTTTTTAATGTAATAATAATTTTAATTTATGTTCACAGTTTACTAAAATAAAACTGTTAAGAATAAACTCAGAGTTGATTCCTTCACAAGAAGGGTAACTCTGAGTTAACTAACTCTTGTGAGTTATTTCAAATTTACGTCAAAGTAATTTCTAGTCTTTTGAATCTCTACAAACGAATAACTGTTGTATTTTGTTACTATTTCTATTGGAGTTTCGTAGATAATACCTATTAGCATTAATTTATTACAAAGAAAAACATATTGTGAACATTTAAGTCTTAAAAGAATCAATAAATTTAACAAAATATTAAATCGTTCCTTCCTCAAAGGGGTTCACAGATAGGTGAAGTAACCAGTTCCGATTTTTCCATATTCTATTGCTCTACGCATGCGCACTTGTCTTTACATCCACCCTTAAGATAGCCCTCCTTTAATACATCGCAAATCTAGGAGGGAAGTTTCCTTTAGGGTGCGTACCACTCATTTTAGGGCGCAAAAATCTTAAATAATATAACCAGAAAAAGTAATTCGATGGTTTATTGTTGTGAAAACGGAAATTTGCCAATAATACATTTCCGTATGACTTCCGCATACGCGGTATAATACGGTGTAACATAAACAGTGCAAATATATCTCGTACAAGCAGAGCTATAAGCGATTGAATACATAGGGAAGTGTCTACTAGCAACCTTGCTAGAGGTCGCGGCGCGTCATTCGCAACGTTTGCTATGCTTAAACTGTTTCATAACAAGCAATTAACTCCTTTTATGACCGCACACTTCGCTTGTTCACTCATCGAAGTGTTCTATACAAAACTCTAATAAAATCAAACAAGAAATCTTTTAAAAAATCGGAATTACCCAATTTATCTACTTCAATGACGTTATTCGATCATCTGCCCACACATATAATAATCTGTCAATAAACTATGGTAATCAAGTGATTAAATAAAACAAAAATAGTAATTAACAAAATAAAATTGTTGGTATTTTACGTGTTAAAAGATTAATTCAGAAATCAGTATTAACAATTGGAACGCAATAATTAGACCAACGCCACAATTTAATACGAATGCATTTTATATTTACTGAATATTAAATTTAGTCGTATGTATGGCAACAATATCGATGTTGAGCAGCGAGCGCGAGCGACCCTCTCCCCCGGCACAACCCCGAGCTACCCTCGACTGTGACCGCGTAGAGGTCACGGACGTTCGTAATTCAAAGCCAGATTCAGAGCTTGATTAAACCTATAACAATAACACGACAACCGTCAAACTAAGCCTTATATTAACACCACAATTATCGCATTTAACATATAATATACTTTGTATAACCTTGGAGAATATAAAAATATTTGTATTAAGCTTTCAGACTTAGTTCCAGAGTATTGTAATAATTCAGTGAGAAAAAATCTGCAAGAAGTCATGATTAGTTTTAAATAATGTCTGGATTCTTAACAATCCATTTAACATTACCCCATATAATAGTAAAGTATAATAGATATAAAAGTAAATGATTTATAATAAAAATTCT
>LD688941.1:5169739-5189068 GCA_003118335.3 Papilio memnon
CATGTAATGCACGTTTGTATGTATGTCTGTTAGGACGTCGGTGCGGAAACGAGGTGCGTCGAGCTTCTCCCGTCTGGCCCCACACCATCGCCCACCCTGTCTGCAAGTCCCCCCGCCCCGTGCAACCTCCCTCTCCCTATCCTCCTCCACATCCCCTAGTGTAATTCACTCTCACTAACCCACTGCAGCACAGTCGATCATGCATATCGCATAGTCTATCTAATTCAAGGCGACTACGTCGTATGCAAATAAAGGCGTGGTCCAACTTGTATTTTTGAGTTTTTCCCATCAGGTATCTGTTACTAGAATTATTAATTGTTTATAGAAATTTGCTTCATGTAAAATAAATTAAAGGTTTTATAACTATCCAAAATCGAACATATGGTAATCGTTAAAATCACATCGTGAGCAGTATACTCTAACCCTGCACAGTACTAGTTGATTTATTTCATTTTTTTTTAACAATTCAATGTGGTATGATAAATAAACAAACCGTAATTATAAGCATGGCACATATGCATGCTATAACGTGTAAATACAGGAGGTTGAAGTTGTTATTTCAAACTATATGCAGTCACCTTCAAAAGATTTGTAGTCACCTTGCTCGCTCAGAAGCGTCGATGCATTTTATTTTTACAATGTCTGCAAGTGTTCGGTGAAAGCGGCAGGCGGGCGGTGCGCGGGTGGCGGGCGGCGGAGCGGGGGGTTGGGAAGTGCCCCCACGTCTAGACTGGGTCGGTAGTTTTCCGGGATTCAGTCGGCTTTGACTGCAGTATTCACCCACTCAGTGCACTATACATGTAGATCTATACATGAAAACGTCTGAGGACCCTCATCGTCCTCGTCGCATTAGACGCAGTTTTTGTATTACTTTTTTCTTTATGCATGCAGCTGTTACACTCACGCCGGAGGAATGAATACTCATATCTGAAAAGAATCTTTTAAAACCAAAGGAAATATGAAGGGAAGTACAGCTAGTCGGCGACATTCTTTTTTACTATGACTTTGTCATTGTTCAACGTAAAGAGAAGAACATTGTAGATTTTCTTTAAGGAATCCTTTATTGTAGTCCTAACCTAAATAGGTAAATATCATCGGAACTTAAGTTTTTAATTAATAAACAAAGTTTCAGTCAATTAGTTAATGAAACGGTTTTTCCTGGCTGGTTAATCATAATGCCATCAATCGATAGAGCAGGTAAATTGTCAATTTTACAACGTTAACTAGCCACCCCAACTATTATATTACTATTGGTGTTTCTTAATAATCGTGTTTCTTAATTCTTAATAATCAATATTAAATATGTAAGTATTATTTATACAGTCGTTTTTGAAACAAAAAAACAAAAATATTGGAACATTAGCATTTTTTGTTATCTATACCTGACTTTAAAAGGAAAATCTATTTTAATACTCGTGAATGCGACGTTAATTTTGTAAATACGTAAGTAGTTTTAAATCGCTATAAAATCAAGCCTACATTAAATTCTCTTGCTAATGTAAATTTTTCAATGGGTATAGCTACTGTAGCTGTTTCTACGAACTGCGTTAAAGGTACACTAGACACTTTATGCGGTAATACAGTTTCTTGTTGCGACCTAAACAATTCAATCGTAGTTCGCAAATAGGAACGTCCAGTGAACTACTAACAATAGGTGATTTCCTTGTAATAAGTCTTTGTTATGTTACCTGTCTATCCATAAGGAAGTCTATGGTTTATAGTACAAGCGCTAGAAGATTCCGATGTTTATAAAGATTTTGTGTAGTTATTAATTGTGTTTATTT
Organism: Papilio memnon; assembly: GCA_003118335.3. Classification (NCBI taxonomy): domain Eukaryota; kingdom Metazoa; phylum Arthropoda; class Insecta; order Lepidoptera; family Papilionidae; genus Papilio; species Papilio memnon. The sequence goes on from LD688941.1 coordinate 5,171,524, forward strand.
ATTATTTTTGTAATCAACAGTTTTATTTTTACAGAAGTAAAATTGTAAAAGTAGTTTTTTCTAATAATCCATTCACTAATCAAATTGTTAATTTGGATTACGAAATATTTAGACTTACGAAAGAAAAGCTATGATTAGCTTTTTAAAATTTCTCGGTATTTCGTAAACTCTACATTCTTCATTTATTTTTGGATAATCAACTTTAAATGCCACACAATACAAATAATTAATTAGTCTTGAAATTACGAGGTAACATATTTAAGCTCTTATTGCCTTATATAACCAACACATAGATCAGTAAATAAAATTATGCAATTGCGTAGTCGGCAGTGTACACGAAAAGCTTACAATCCTAAAATAGTAGAGCTAATTGTGTTTCATAAGAGCGGACTGAAGGGTCGTGATGAAGGTATATTTAGCCGGGCGATAGCGGGGGCGGGTTGCGGCGTGCGCGGGGCGTGGGGCACGCGGAAACGTAGGGCGGGCGGGAGAGTGGAGGGCGTTGACCGTGAACGTGGGGCGGCATCGATCCAGCCATACCCTCGCGCAACGGGAAAGTGTACGCCGCGGCCGGTGACTACGCCGTCCGTACCGTGCTCGACAGTGTACGATGCATACTGTTACTACGAGAGTCAGCTCTCGTCATTGTTCACTATTACGACCTAAACTATCGTTACGTTGAACGTAGTGACTGCTAAGTACCGAATAGACATGCCGTTAAACAAATAACTGATAACGAAATTCAAAATTACCAACAATTTAAAAAAATTACAAACACCTTTCGCATAATCTAAATCTATATCTATACTCGTACTAATATTATAAAGAGGAAAGATTTGTCTTTGAATTGTTGTATGTATGTCATTCACGCAAAAACTACTCGGCCGATTTTAAAAATTCTTTCACCATTAGAAAGGTAAATTATCTGTGAGTAACATTTGTAAATTTCACGTGAAAGAAGTCGCGAGCAACAGTTAGTATTTCATAAGCAGAAATGTAAATACTTTATTTCAAATTATAGCTGCTTATAATTTTATTTAATACTAGATGTTGCTCGCGACTTCGTCCGTGTGAAATATGTGAAAGAACTTTTGAAATATTTCAATACATACAAAAATCCAAAAATACAAATCTTTCCTCTTTATAATATTCGTATAGGTTTATCAACATATTCGGATAGATTATTATTAGATTTTACTGTTGTTGTATATCTAAGACATTCTACAAGACTTAAGAAAACTCATATAAAACCTTTTACTAAATAACGATTTGAATAGATCGGATAAAAATAGCCTCGGTTGTAACTTCGAATAAAACTAGTCAATATTCGTATAAGATTGAGCATTTCCTTGCATTAAACATGAGACGCGTTGTACCAAATTCGAACCCTCTTGGCGTCCCTCGCCTCTAATAACGGAATTAAAGTTAGTAGGGTGGCGGATCCGAGGGTCGGCGCTGTAGATATACGTGTCTACTCAGTTATATCTCACGCATTACAAGGTTACGTATTTTAAATTAAATATGCATAGAATTACTTTGATCATATCAAGGTTATATGAGAATGAAATGAAAATTCATTTATTCTGGCAAACGCATTACAAATTACTGAAGTTGCTTTTCTATTTTTCTTAGCATTACTGCAAATTATTTCGTATTTGATCTCGTTATACGTTAAAAAAATCTATCTGGAATAGAATATTCCATTCTGGTGCAAATGTTTAAAATCAATCTTAAACATTATCTCGATGAAGTACCGCGAGGTTATTAAAAACATTTTCATTAGATTTATTTTTCACTTGTTTTAGATCTAGTAACAAATAGGTACTATAGAAGTCTTTCATAGAATAAAATTAAGGCGACATTAATTGAAAAACATCCTGTCTCTTTAATAGTCAATTTGTATTAGTAGTAAGTAATGGCAATATTACATTTTATGCCACAAAATGATATTGCATATTTTGTCGTCGTTTTCCCGTCGTTCGTCGTGCCATCTATTCACGGGATAGGTTGCGTCGTGTGCAACCGGGTGGGGGCACGGGTTGGGGGCACGGGATGGGGTACAGGGGGCGGTTGAATGTCGGGCAAGGGCGGCGTGAGTCACGGCCGCCTGGTCGATACTGCACCGTGGCTACGTGCCCCCCGACAGGACTGCGTGCTGCAGCCGCTTCCAGACCGAGCCCGAATGTCGTTCGAAGGTTACACCCAGTCTTCTACGCAGTGCCAACTGCGACTTCAGTTTCATACTGCGCACTAACTTGCTTTACACTTACATAACTTGGTTCTCTTATAACTTAGTTTTAGTATATATTGCATTTGAGTTTTAGGTGATAAGTTATTAAATTACTCAATGTCCACTAAAACTACATTATGCTTTAAGCCTAAAAAATCGAAGTATTTGTATAAGAGACAAAAGTTCCGAACTTACTCCCACGTACTAATATATTTTATTATCGTTAAAGGAAGAGGAATCTAAGAGAATACTTCTGCTAAATGTTTTTATCATTTTACAGACTGATGAATATTGTACTTGTATGTTGTGGTAAACGGTATCTCATATAAAATACGGCCCTTTTTTAATTCAAGTAACATCGCCTGAGATATTTTCCACCTTTTAATAATAAGTTACGACGAAAGCTGGCCATTGACGCCCGTTTTATTTTGAGAATTGTACAATGCAATACACCTTTGGATTTTTACAATTCTTCAAAATTCGTTTTTGATTTTTAAAAAAAATTTATGACATAATGAAATGTTTTTAATTTTAGATTAAACTTTGCGCTATAACATGGTTGTATTTGATTTATTTTTATTATGTCTATCTTACTAATATTATAAATGCGAAAGTTTAGATGGATGGATAGATGTTAGTTAGAGTTTGTAGTCTAAACTGCTGAACGGATCTCGGTGAAATTTGGCATAGATGTAGAGGATAGTCTGGAAGTCTGGAAGAACATATAGGGTACTTACTTTTCTTTTTTTTTAATTGCACGCAGACGAATTTGCGAGCGAAAGCTAGTTAACTATAAAAGTAACTAACATCGTTATTTTGTGTGGGCTAGTAAAGAGCCCGTGAATATTTCTACTGCCGAAATAGAAACATAGATAGATCTATTACTGCACTAGATAGATAGATCTATCAATCTATTTCTATCTACTGCCGAAATGCTTATGTGTAAATATATATACTTTCAAAAATACAATCTCACTGATACTTATTACTTTGTATAACAACAGTATCTTAACATTAAGTATGCTCAGTTCATATTATTCCAGTCCAGCGATCTAATTCTACGCTAGGCATTGATACTAGCTTTTGCCCGCGACTCCATCCGCGTAGAATTAAAAAAAACAAAAGTAAATAGCCCATGTGTTCTGCCAGACTATGTTCTACATCTATGCCAAATTTCATCCAGATCCGTTTAGCCGTTTAGGCTAAAAACTAACAAACCCATCCATCTAAACTTTCGCGTTTATAATATTAATATGATTATGTAATGTTGGATGTTAGATGACATTAATTATACTAATTTACTACAGAAATAGCGAAGGAATTCATTTTAAGACAATTTATGTTACTATGATATGTTTTTCCAAATTTTATATAACTTTAATTAATCAAACGCTATAAACAGTTCTTACTAAAGTTGTCATGAAACTACCCTTCTAAACGACTTACAAGTCTGTGTTTGTCACAAATTTTCCATTACCGTATTTTCACTATATGTCTAATTTGCTAACGTAAAAAGTACATGTAAATAATAGGTAGAAAATATAAATTCTTAAACAAGAAATACTAAAAACCCAAAAGGTAGAATTGAAGTGTTTCCTGTATCGCATTATATTAGCGAGATAAAGTAAATATTCTTGTGTACGTATATGTTTTGCCCACGTCGCGTGCTACTATATTTGCGTGTGTTAAGTGGCATTGAGTACTAATAATAATAGGTGAACTTGACATTGAGAGCAGAGGCTCGTCAACGTAACGAGACTTGCTGTCTCTACCGCACGCTGCTACCGCGTTGAGGTAGGAAGGGGATAGATAATATATCTTTCTGTGTACGCGACTGTTTGTAGGTCAGTCGTGTATTTGTTCCGGACGATAGTCAGAAAGTCGACTGGAGGTTAAAAATACGCAATTTATTATGTTCGGATTTGCTTTAATTTGACGAAGGTCTTCATACACCTGCATTTTTATAACTAACCTATGATAATGCCAGATTTGTCAGCATAATAGTTTAAAATCTTATAAATAGTAAAAGATCATTGATTAATTCAGGGTTGGTATGTATATGAATTCGTGCATGTTTCCACTAGTTGTCGCCAGCGACTCCGTTCGCGCGGAATGAAAAAAATTAAGTAACTAGCTTATGTGTTCTTCCAGACTAAGCTCTACATCTATGACAATTTTAACCTTCTAACAAATATCATCCATCCATCTAAATTTCGCATTTATATTATTAGTAAGATTGACTATTACGTCATATTTACAATTTATTTCTACAATAATTTTTGTAAATAAAATTACAACAAAGTAGGGCATTACTGTAATTATAATATCAAAAAGTAAAAACACACAAATAAAAAAAAATTACAGCGTAGATGTTTGCGAACGTATTTTTTTTTGTATTATTAAAATGTTGATTGTTAACGAATTAATCAACGATAAACCCCTAAAACTTTTAATATTATGATATTCATGTAATAATAATTAATTTTCCGTTTCAATTCATAAATTATTTTATTTACATCAACACACTGAAATTTTGTTTTACAGCGATATCTAGTTACATTCCATGAAATTCCATCAACTGTTCATGCGCTAAAGCCTACGTGGTGCAGGAAAATTCCGCTAGATGGCAGAAGTAATATTGTTGGTTGAAAACTTTCATGGTTCACTTGCAAGATGGAGCTACTTGCGACTCGAGTGAAATAATTTTGCTCTTTCCAAATTTATTTTTTGTATTGTATATTTAATAAACTAATTGTTTTAAATCAGTGACGAGTATGACTTTTTCTATGGAGTTTTTTTAATATCTTAAGGTGTAAAAAAATATTTTCAGTTCTTGCTAGTATTATTTTACACACGAACAAAAGAAAAAGTTCTACATTAGAAAAAAATGGATAATATAAGGATTTCTGATGAATAAGGAATTCTTTGCTCCATTTTAATTAATTTAGTTTATAAATACAATTTTCGTGGTTATAGATAAGGTAAATAAATATCTGTAAAAGATCTTTCAGACCAAAAAGTAAATAATCAAGTGATTTCTAGTTTAAGTAGTAATTTGTTTTCTATTTAATTTTAATATTTGCGTTTATTAATTCTGAATATAAAGTATGAAGTATGAATAAAAAGTACCTATGGTTTATGCAATCAGTCGATTAACTATTTTTAAGTCATTGATACATACGTTACTATGTAATGGACTGGGTGAGCGTAAATTGTTTTTTATATGAAACATTACGCAGGTGAGGTGCGGAGTCGAGAGCTCCGGCTGGTTGCAGCGAGGTGAGTGACGCACGCAATGCACGCCGCACGGTCATCGCTCCCTTTACAGAAAAAAAAATACGTTCTTGACTCAGTTTGTTTATTGCATACTTACCCACGCTTACGTCAGCCAGTATTTATGTTGCTGTGTGTAACTTTTTTTATTTTACCGTTTCACTTTGGTAACTTATATTTCTAAACGTTTCTCGACGATTAAAAGGTTATCATTGGCAGTTCGTTATGTTTAAATATACATAGTCATTATATCGAATCTGGAATAGTACTTATTTTAAACTGCAACTAAAAATGAAAGTTGCAACTTTTGGTTCTCCTACTCGATGACAGATGGCGCTAGCAGTCTTTTTAAATGAGGGAAATTATTTTTGAATTCTTTACGTGTTTAATTACATACGAATTACTTTAACGTAATCAGGATAAGCAGAGATAATGATTATTTTTATTATATTTGATTATTAAAACTGAAGTAATAAGTGAGTGAAACCTACATGTCCTGGAGACAAGTGCAGCTACTAAAACGTGTTTCATAGATCGTAACCCTTTAGTAGTTACTATTTATTAAATTATCTTTTACTTCGATTCTTTTTTTTCTTTTCAAGTCATTTCTAAATCTTCAGTTTCGAACGTTTCTAGATTCTCTAACTCCCAATAGTCATGGTATATCACTTTTAATACCTTTTAGAAAATCACAAATGCCTTGTTTTTTGTTTTCTTTGTTACAAACAAAATAATCCGATATTGCGCCATTGCGAAATTATTCTGAACGCATTTTGATGTTTGGAACAATATCGAATGTACGAGTATATCATGAAATAGTTACAACAACAATCGCCGGGACCTTCAGCAGTAATATCGATGTGATAGCAACATAATAAAATAAAACAGTTTGCCGGAGAAGGGCGGGCGATATCGTAACTGTAGTTAACGATAGCGCAGCCGAGGCGCAACCTTGCAGAGTTTGTTGATCCGCGCGCGGGGCCGCCCAGCCAGCCCGCGCTGACCCGCGCCCGCGACTTCGCGCCGTACTTCGCCTCGCCTCGCTCCGATATACCACGATAATTAATTGATCAAACAAAACCATACAAACATCATAAAACACAACTCGTGTTAACCTTCTAATGCTACAAATAAACTATGAAAACCTAAAACATTTGTTCCTAGAAAAACTGATGTTTTTCTCTTATTAATTCAGTAATTTTATGGTAGTTATATTGAAACTAATTGTAGGTAATAAGGAACGCCATGACATCGAAACCAAACTTGACATTTTGATACTTATCTAGAAAACATTGATGGAACGCGTCAACCTCGGCAGTTAGCGACGCGCATGTACTTTTATATGTTAGTAAAATATACGTTTGTATCAGTACGGGTGCTATGATAAGTGAGCTATCGAGCATTGGATGCTCTTGATGTAGGTTCTTGTGCCAGTTGCAGGTTGTTTACATCGCTGGAGTGCGACCGATGAGGCTGAACAGATTCCACAATGATCAACGAAATTCGATATTAGTTGATACCACGTAACTGTTATGTGCAATTTAATTTGTGTAACGTTTATCCAGATTAGTCACCTAATACAAGTTAATTTGGGATATTGATATTGTAAAAAATCTTTTATCTTCTCTATACGCTATTTTCAAGTTTAATTGACAAAATACCGACATAGGATTAAAAAATATGTTGAATAAGCCCAAAAATTGTACTTCAAGACAAAGTATTAAATAGGATATTGTAGATCACTTTTCAATAGGGTTGTCACCTTTTCAGGTTTCCATAGTGCATGTTCAGGCAACGGGTTTGATATTTTACGTTGTCCGATATAAGGATGGAAGGGTTGTTGAAAAAAGGATTTGACAGGTCACTAGTGTATTAGTCTACGTTTGTTAAAAGTTGGCAGCCCTACATAAGTCAACGCAGGCGCGTTACTTTGTTCCCGTATTTGAGTTTGATGTGACCTATATATACAATTTCAACGGAATTATTTACTTGTCACCTCTCCTTGTTTACACGAGTGAAAGATGAAAGTAGAATAACATTACGACTAATGTTTTTTTAAATGATTTACTCTATTAATTCGAATTACATTTATGGTATTTTTACCCGTGAACTTTACAACCTGATAAATTTAAACTACAATCACTATTTTTCATACGTGAGTTAGTTACAAGATTATAGTTTTAATTTTCGCAACTATATTCGATTGTGGAGACATCCAATAATACTGTATGCAAAGGGTTTGCACAAAATAAAGAATTCCTTTATATTTATACTAGTATAGTATAATATAATGCCATGTATTCGATGTAGAGAAGTTACAACGACAATATGGTTGGATCTCACGAGAGCGATAATTGCGAAGGTCGCGCCGCAGCTGGATCTAGGCGTCACACATCCAACTCCTCCGTTTCATATCAATACATAGTTAGCTTATGACGATATACTGGTCAATTACATAACACGGTAATTTGAAATTAAAACATATGCAGATAAGGTCTATTTCAGTGTAAACACTAGCGCGGTCGGTGGCCTTACCTCGTTGGAGTTCATGCACCCGCGCGAAACTGGGCCACGTACCTCGTGTTGCTCCCCCCACCTGCACTCCTCCCCCGCCCGGCACCTCGCCGCTCGCCGCTCGCCGCTCGCCGACCCGTTACCTACCACTACAATTTCAATGAAATGTTACTATTACTCGATTTAAAAATGTGCTATAGCAATTTTTAATACGAAAACAATATCGTATTTCAATGATAAAGTACAAAAAAATTATCGCAACATTTACTTCGATATGACGCTATCATGTTCTTTGTTTGTCGACTTGCGAATTTATAAATATAGGACATCTTACGTAAAATGTTAAAATGTTTATATCATTTTAAATCTATTCTCATTGACTAGTCATTAAATAAAAGTATAAAAATAGATGAAGATTTCAGTACACGATAACCAGTTTAAAATATTATCTAGCAAGTGACGTAACAGAATTGTCGACGAGTCAAAGAGAAATGCTGTCACCGAGCTCCGGGGACCTGAACCAGTATTGCGCTGTGCGGTTGCGCAAGCGCCGAGAAAGTGCGAGTAAAAGTTGACGCAACCCGCGTCACACACCCACACACACATCTCGCCGCGTCATACACATACACTCTGCAATAGTGTGTCATGTTAATGCAACATTGTTGATTCCTATTAGATTTCAGCTTGTTAAATTATTTTTCTAATCAGCTTACTAATTTGATGTTAACTCGCGTTTACGTTTGTTTTAATAATAATAATAATAATTTATTTGTGACTTTATTAAAGGAAGATAAGTTTTTTAAATCAATGAACGTTGTTTACGTTCAACGATGTTTTTAATTTTATAGGAAAACATAGCGATTGATTAATCTTTATCCATCACTGATAAAGCGTAGCCCTGGCGCACGGAGCGCGCCATATTGACTTAAAACGGAACCTTCAAGGCTGATTGCGAGCCTTTTACTAATAAAGAAATATAATTGGAACGATTTGAAATTGTTGCGTGGCGCACAGCATCCGTTAAAATAGTACCTTGACGCTTCTCACCTTCGAGCGCCACGACTTGCAGTAAGTACCCACACATAGGTCGGTAAACCCATCTGCGAGCAAACGGCGCACGGCAATGGCGCAGTTGTTTGTTTGTTGCCGATTACCGAGAAGACATCGACGGCGATTTGTGTGCGAGGTCAGCACTCGCCTCAGACTAAGGAATGTGTTTCAGCGATGCAATCTAATGCCACCTTAATTTTGCTGAGACAAAACGCAATCTGAATTCTTACGCCGATTTGCTTTTGGTTTTCAAACAATTTTACTTCTCGAATAGTAGCTTGTAATAGACAAAAATCTTGATAAGCGGTTTTGTTGATTGACATATAGATATATCTTTAATTATTTTTTATCGTTTTAATTAAAATCTCCTTATTCGTTATTATTATTTACTTTGTCCTTTGCCCAATGGGGGGTCGTCACAGTATTCATACTATACATACATAAAGAATTATGTATTAACTACATTTTATATGTATTCATATTAGCTTACATAGATGATATTCACTAAGTACCTTCTTACATATATACTTTTTCACAAAATCCTCTTCACCAATTTATTGTAATAATAATTATATTGTTTATAAGAAGTTATACCATTGATAGAGGATAACCCAAATTCGGCTTTATTTTGTAAAAGTAATTTCTGGAGTTGGTAAGTTCCTAAGTAGTAGGTTATGGAGGGGGTTACGGTGAACGGCAGGGGGGAGGGCGCTCTGTGGCGACAGAAATAGGGCGCAGAGGACAGAGCAAGGCTGCCCCGGTTGCCGTGCGTCGACCTGCGCCCGTACCTACGACACGTACCTACGTAGCCGAACAGCGGCGCGCGTGTGTGCGTAGAGCCCGCTACGGATCTACGCGCCGCATGCACTATACTTATACTAACACTAGATTTATTCACTCAATGAAAATAATACTAAATAGTCCTAAATAATAATAAAGTTATAAATAGTCTAGTTTGCTTTATTTATGGTTCTTAATTAATTTTAAATACAAATTTACGTCAGTAAATTTAGTTCTACAAAAATAGTGTAAAATGTATATATTTTAGGCATAAAGTAATAAAATAAATTAAAAATATGGTTTAAAAATATGCAATAAAAATTCATAGCGCCATCTGGCGCAGAGTAGTACAATCACGAGCGCTTACCGAGTCGCTTAGCTGGCAGCCACCTCCCGTCTCTCTGCGCGATAAGGGCACGAGTTCGTTGCCCCGATAGAGGCTGACCTCAAAAACGAGGACACTGCAAAATTAGGACGCTGACAACGTAACGACTCGAGCGCCCGCGCTCTGCAATACACTTTCAACTTTAACGTTACGCGATACGATTTAAATTTGCATATTAAATTACATTGAACTACATATATTTGATCAATTAGGCAAATACGCTGACTCCGACAGCAGTGAGCTAGGTTGAAGTGTTTCACTTTATGATAATAATAGGTTCCAGTGTATTCTAGGAATACAAACGGCGGAGATGACATGTATGGGCACCGTGGCTAATGCGAATGTAACTGAATACGTTTTATCTTAAATATTTGATCAAACCGCTAACCTTAACTAACTAATAACAAATATTCTACCTACGTAGATGACGCACAATCCTTTATTTTAAACTGTTAACTCTGACAAATGTGTATATTAGAGGAAGTTTGAAAGTAGCGCCAGTGGTGCAGAAATTGAGAAGCAAAAGTTTAGCATGGTATGGACATGTTATGCGACGAGACGATGGGGACATAAACCAGAAAGTGTTAAGAATGGATGGCTACAAAGCAAGAGGAAGACCGAAGAAAGTATGGATGGATTGTGTGAAAGAGGATATGCTTAAGAAGGGAGTGGATTCAGAAATTACGGCTGATAGAAATGTATGGAAGAGTAGCACATACTGTGCCGACCCTCCGTAAGGGATAAGGGCAAGTTGATGATGATGATGTTAACTCTGACAAATATAAGTCGTTAACTTTTAAATTAGTGAACATTCTTGATTGATATTTAAAAAAAATATGTCGCATTTCAAACGACAAAAAAACTTGTGAATATTTAAATATTTGTTTTATTATTCTGTTAAAAAACCAGATTTATGATTAAGTACAGGATTTTCATTCTAGAAAACAACAAATTTTGATGAATTTTAGTTCAAAGGCCAATAGTTATTATTTTACTAACATCATTGTCACATAGTTCACTACACTATTGTCCAGTGTTGTATTTAAAATTAAAATAAAGTATAATTGACAAAAAATTATTTTTCGTTATAAAAATAAATTCATTTAAATATTAATAATTTTAATCTTTTGTTTCAGGTAAATATTACATCTTCATAGAAAATTTACGTGAGAAACATGCCAAAACATATAGGTAACAGATTACATGTTTTTGACAAATATTTGAGCACTTCGAATAGATAGATCTGAAAATGCGCTTCTTTGCGCTTAGTTCTTACGACAAACAATTAACAGTGATACCAACTTAATAGTTTATGATCTTAAGGGCCCGTCCCACCACTGGCTGATAGAGGCTCAAATAGCTTAAAAGTGACGTCACTGTCAGATAGAGTACCAATATCCGATACATTTATCACAGTTTTATATGTTGGATTGTTATCTGACAATTTACAAGAATTGTGGGACAGGCCCCGGGCATTGTAATTAAGGTAAATATTTGAACAAAAGATAAAGATAATAATTTACATATTACCTACGGTGATTACTTTCGTATATATGTTGTTTTAGTATGTAACAAAACATAACCTACACCAACACTCTATTTGGTACTATCGGGGAATCTCGCGGTGTACCACTTTGTTTTGTACAGATTGATGGGACTACTCAGAACAAATAACTGATAGGACGTAGCTTTAAGATATGTCTGTGTGAAAAAACGTCGGTCAGTGGTAGTGGTTATTGCTTTTTTCTAATATTCTGTCGCAACTTACTGCCACCTAATTGATCATTTGTAAGAAAATGCGGAGTTTGTTTCGTTGCAAAGAAAAATCTTGAAGTGGAATATCGCAGATATCCGCGACTGTACATGATTTGAATTCTCTGTTTAAAAACACTTAATCAACTATGACAATGACGAATGTGTCCATGCTGTTCTTGTTGCCTGACTGAAGGGAGCGTAGTGTTTTTCTCCTGTAAGTTTTCTAACACCTACTAGAAAAGCGTACTTTTTCACGAAATGTTATAGGAATATTATTAGTCAGTCTATTTTATTTAATTATTTGAAACATAACCTACACCAGCTTACTTTTATGTAAGCGAGTTCAACTGTCCAGTTAATATCACACAAAGTGCCCACTAAGGCGTTGCTAAATGAGGATATTTGTTGAGAAATTTATTACGAGTATTTAAGTGACCATCACCGGTCTCTGAGTAGTAACTGAATCTAGTATAGCGGAGATGAATGTAAGAATGTTTTATATCTCGTTATCGCTAAATGGATGTCTCTTGATCAGTTGGATTATTGTTTTATGTGGATGCGTCGCGATAACGAATGCAGTGCAATGAGTGTAGGATGCAGTTCGTACGCCGGGCGGGGGGTGTCGGGCGACGGGCGGGGGGTGCCGGGCGGCGGGCAGGCGGGGGGCGCCGGGCGCAGGGCTAAATATAACGCGGTCGACGAACTGCAACTGGGTCGCTCCCTGTTCGGCACCGCCACCCCCGCCCCAACGTAGCCCTCCACAATAAATATATGTTTTAAACCCAAGACTCTATTTATAGAGAATATTTTGGGTATTTCCAGAAACGTTTTATTGCAGTTATGTAGTTTTCTATAAACAAAAATACATTTAAATTACAAAGACAGTTTTAGATTTCGAGTAGACACTTGTAATTCTTTGATTTAGAAATAATTTAATTCAAGGAGAGATTAAATTAATTTAAAATATCATAGAAAAGTTAGACTACACTGTTATGTGCATTTATTAGTAGCCAATTTAACGCTTATAGCGTAAAAATTACAAGTCCAAGAGAAGGAACGCGAACTTAATGCAGAATATTAAAAAATATATTTCCTAAATTGTGGAGATTATAAAATGTTTTTCACACAGTTAAGGTTTTAACTAATCTTCCAAATCTATAACCGCGACTCGGCAAGATAACAGCAAGGTGGCGACCTCATTACGTTAAAAAATTGGGTCATTTAGCGAGCAGCGAGCAGCGAGCAACGAGGAGCGCTCCCAATATCGCACAGATTGCTCGTTAAGAAACGTCGCGGAAGAATTCTGTTACAACACGAATTGTGTGCGTTCCCGTTTTAAATTAGTTTCATGTTTATAAAAGGCCTGTTGTTGGGACACGTCATGTGCGTGGGTGTTGTTGTTTTCCCTACGGTTGACGCGAGGTGCTGAGGCGCGGGGAGGGGCGAGGTGAGCGTTGCGCGGTGCGGGGTGGGCGCGGGGCGGGCGGGTGTCGCAAGGCGGGTGCACGGCCGGCCGTCGGCACCGCGCCGACCCTGACTGACTTATCTCGCGAACGTGAGTCGCGCGCAAATTCGCATTCTAATGCCGCTGAATTTAACGAACCTCGCGATTATTTGCACGGCCGCCTTTAGCGCACCATCGGCTGCGGCACGGTGATACGTTCACTTTACTAGGCTAACTCGTGAGCTCTAATCGCCTGTAAATGGGTGTACAGTGAGCGGTAGCTTAACTACTATTAGATACGTTCATCTGTTATTTTGTATTAAAGTTCATTCGTTATTGCAGTTTCTTGAATTTGTTCACTTAAATTAAATATTTACATTAAGTTTGTAAAGAAAATATTCTAAATCCTTGGGCACAGCGATAAGAGTATCTAGATGCTACGGCAAGACCAAAGCTCACAGTTTAGGCGGAGCAAAAATATTTTTCACATTTCTTTTAGGTACCTATTTAAGTGTCAAGCACCATTCATATAATAACTATTGCATGTATTAAAAAAGGAAAGCCATTGTTGAAAGATATGGTAACTTATTTATGTTACTTTTGATATTAAAAATGCAAGTTTTTTCATTTCGATGTGACTTTTTAATATTTAAACGATCGGCAAATAGAGGATTGCGTCGTCAAGTAAATAGGTCGCAGCATCTCAAAGAGTAAACGTTTCCACCGGTCCCCGCTGACCCCGATTCCTCAGCTACAGGATTTCCACAGTATGACGGAGAAAATCATTATCGTGATGGCCGCTCGCTGTAAATACTAGGCCGAAATTAAAATAACTTTGCTTCGATTGACGTAGCTCTGTGTTATCCCTGAATAGATTCTTCAGAAATCGTCGAAATTTAAAAATAAAAACTAGTATTCTAAGATATATATTTTGTTTTGAAATAGTTAATGATGGCTGCATAAAAAAAGCTCGTGTCTACCTCAACGGGGTTGACAGTCCTTACAAATTGGGCACGGTATGAAAACTATTTTTAAATTTTAAATCAATACTAGCGAATTGAGTCATATGATGATATAGATGTTTCGTCGATTTTACGGGACGGTAGTTCAAAATAACGAAGGCTTATTACAGCCTATGCTCGTAAAATATTAGCTCAAAATGAACAGTTCAATATGCGGAATTTGCTTCTAAATTGGCTAAATTCTCTTATTTTATACCATAACTAGTTGCTTTGGTTTATTTCCTCAGATTTTACCGGCATATAAAATGTAAACTCGCGTTGACAACACTCGTACACTGTTGGTGCAAATTATTTCGCGCGCTCAAACGTTTTGCAGGTCATAAATAAGTTGTAGGCTTATTCACCTTGATGTAATAAGTTACAGACAGGCTGTAGGTATGGTGAGGTAAGAGGCTAGGCTGGATCTCGACAACAAGAGTGGTAGGGAGCGGCCGCGGCCGAGTCGGACTTTGTAATACATTCGGCCTAGTCAGCGTTCGTTGCCCCGCGCGCTCGAGGCCGCGCGCCGGCCGACCAATGCGCCCCAACCTCCACATAAACGTTCGCTTGCACCGCTTTTTTTTCATAATTTGTCTGTTTTAAAATCAGTTAATATAATGATAAAATGTAAAATGAAATTACCTCCTTATTAAATGTATTAAAATAACCTTAACAATACTTTCACGGCAAATGACTTGGATAGTATAATAAGCAGTTATTCAACACTAAAGACACTGTTACACTACAAAATTATTGAGCTTACTTCCAGTTGGAAGAGGTTGTTTATTGTTTTGCGAAAAAAAAATGTTGGTTATTCAAATTTAGGTCACTCCGGTTCACTCTTAGCAGGATGGTTCGATGCTAGCGGGTAACAACTTTCATCTCTGTCTACCTCAACGAAGGTGAATACATAAAATCTTTATCTTGTTAATTGGCTATAATTATCAGGGTGACAATAATAATGAATTAGTAAATGTAGCCATGAAGTGACCTTACACTGACGACAAAAAAGCCTTCAAACCATATGTTTTTATATATTTATATTTACATTCGTTTCAGTCTCATTGCCTTTGAAACAATTAAGTTTTCATCGAGACTTACTGCTCACAAGGCTGCCTTGTATAAACAAACGGATCATAGATATTGTGCAGGTGCATATGCCCCGCTACATCCATTTTTATACAACATCTATGGTATTTATGTGCACTGACGCAATATCTAGAGAATCTAAGAAACTCCAAGAGTAGGTATCCTAAATCTATTCTTTAATATAAATCACAACACATTCTATATTATCATTGAATAAACAAGTGGTTTCAATATAAATGTATAACAAGTATAAAAACAATTTTCACAGCAAAAGCAAAAGTGAAAGGTTGCGTAAGAGCCGTAAGAGAGAGTCCGCGAGTCAGTTTGAGGCAATGCTGTGAATTCCACCGACCGACTTGCCGCCTCGCGCTCATTAGTATGGGGACAGGTCGCAGCACTTTCTCTCTCGCCGAGCGTTGCGCAACACTCGCTGAGCCACTCTCTACTCGCTCAACAATCCTCGCTGTCTCCGCGTCATCCCAACCGATCCCCGGCTCTCCAACTCTCTCGCAACACTAGCACGACTACTCACCGACACGCTAAATACATCCTCGAGCCTAATCACGGACTCGTAAGAAATGAAAGTGTTTCGGTAAGTAAGTAGTGGGTCAGCGGAGTAGGGCAGTCGGGGTCGACGCCCGCGCAGCCTCGCTAGGTGAAAGTGTACCCCCTCGCCCCCGCTCCACCTCGCCAGTCGGCAAGTTACCTGCGCACGCGCCTGGTTTTTTTTTGCAGCATGACCATGGGTCCTATTACGATAACTGCGAAACGACGCTCCAGCTGCGAATTTAAGCGTATGGCCTCAACTGTCAATCACTCCGCACCGTGCTGAATTGTAAAACAAGTAAATCGGCAAAGATTTCAGACCTCCTCTCAAATATGTAATTTATTTAAAGAACACTTGTTGGTAGTTAGATTTATTTTTAACCTTTCTATTTATATATTTTAATTATATCGGTTTTAACATTATACATAACTTGAGATTTTACCGAATGTATACCAAATAAGTAACTTAATAAATTCGTACTTTTCGATCGTCTTTTCATTCAATTAGGTTTATAATAGTCGATTCAATATAATTGTACAATTCAGTATGTTCTCTCCTGTATTCTCTGTAGATTTGCGACATATATTAGATCTAGTTTAGTATTGCCTGGTGTGTAACGTACGTAGATGTAAAGCGTTAACCGTGGATTTCCAATGCCAGAATATTCGTACATATTTAAACGTATTATCTATCTCATTACTCTGAAAAACCTTATATAATGATTTTATATCAATATTGACAGTAGCAGTGGAATCTCACGGTGAAAAAAGTGAAAAAGAATAGTTCGCGCGTTCGTGTATGGCTTACGCAATCGGCAGACGGCAGCAATTCAATAGAATCATCTTACGTAAATATAACGTAGGTACTAGTCCACATAATTGTTAGCGTTATGTAACCCCAGGGTATGGTTATTTTTTTTTCTTTTAGAAATAGAACACACGATCTACTGAGCTTTATTGACTACCATCTTTAAAGACATCTTTAATATATTATTAATTAGAATATACTATTTGCATATCACCAAATCAAAATACATAATTATAGTATGTGTTGTAGGAACCAATTCTTTTCTATACAAACGGATACTGAACTGAATTGTAAAGTGGCACATCCACGATTAACAAGCTAATGCTAAACTGTTATTGTGATATTTTTTAAACCACATTTTATAAATTATTTTTATAACGTTTTAGGTTTTTCTTTGTATAATTAGCGGTAGTTAACAGTTAATATACTATGATAGATAAAATACTATTTTAAGGCCCTGTGTATGTATAATTATATATTATTTTTAACGTACCATATAAATATTTCGTTGCCTTATATTGAGGTCTGTAGATAGCTTGCCAAAATTCGTGAGCACTACCTTCTGGGTCATGGACGTAAGTGCTTTTATTTATTTATATGTACTTAAAAATAAATGTATGTGTACAAACATTTTAGTTTGATAAAATATTAATGTAAAATTAAATGGTGT
>LD688941.1:5189157-5229255 GCA_003118335.3 Papilio memnon
TATATCTGATTTGTAATGATTATATCTATTCAGGTAAAGAAACAGTAAAATGAATTAGTTGCGTGATAAGGTCGTGCTCGTAGATTATGGTATTTTGTATGAGTCGCGAGTTAGATGGGTGAACGCTTGATAAAGCGATTCGAGGTTGAATTGGGAGGCGGGTTGCGAGTTGCGACAGCCGAACAAAGAAAGCGGCAGCGGCCTGGCCTTGGGGAGTTCGTCGACCGACTTTTGCACGTCGCAAGGTTTCGCCAATCGGACTTCTCGCGGCTCCAGGATATTGCCAATTTTATTCAGCGATCTCAAGGCTGCGCCGTCCGGGCTATGTAGGCCGTTTACTTTTCCCTCGCCGATGTCGGGAAAACTATGCGTTGACAGTTGTTTTAGTCACAATATGCGTAATTTAATTAGTCAGCGTTATCTCTACAATGTTGAAAATGTACTGGGTATTTCCAAACTTTATTATTCACAGGACATCTAATAATAGTAGAATTATTTTTATTTTCATGTTTGATATTCACTTGTTTGCTTGATTATTTTACAGCATAATATATGTAGGCATTCTCTTACTGTTTGATATTTATAAGAGAATTCTAAATCTAGTTATTAATTCAGTAACGAAAATTACATGTCCAAAAGTCATTCGGTGGTAATTCTCAGAACCCCTATCTTTAAAAAAGAGGTTTCGGGTTCAAAGACGAGACCGACCAACACGAAATATGAAATTGCCAAATGCTTAACCTATGGTATATGATAGGCAAAAAAAAATGGTAACAAGCGGTGTGCTCGTGGCCTCGTTATATTTTGACACAGTTTTCTACTTACATTTTATGCATACCTACAAAATTACGCACTCGAAACCTAGATCCCGACACGACGACACACTTAGGTTTATCTGATAGGATCGCTCCGAGGGGTGGCGCGAACTAGGACGTTCAACCCATATCGCTAACACGGTTTAACAAACTTTGAAATTATTCGACATTTCATTATAAACTTTTTTTCTTTATTCACAAGGTCACACGGGTCAAGATACGACCGCAAGCCATTGTTTCAAGCACGCACTAAATCTTGAAAAGAAAATACTGAAAAATACGTTTTTCATTTAAATGAACTTTCTTATACATTAAGAGTTTCATTCCTTTAAGATAATTTTGTTGTCGTTGTTATTAAGTTAAAATACAAAACATTTCGTGATATACTTGACATTTACTTGAAGAAAAAAATAATCAAAAAAGTTCAAAGTCACTATAGCAGAGTGGTTAGCCTGTTTGCCTCTAAATATGTTGACCCTGGATTGAATCCCAGGCGGTACTATGTGACGGTCGTTAAATCGATGTATTATATATGTATTAAGTTTACTAAGTTCCGGGTTTCTTTTATTGTCAGTATTTAAAATCCTTTTTAATAAAAAATATGTTGAACCCGAGAAAAATATAAACAACATAGCCCAAAAATGTACTCATATTTACACAAAATCTCTCATCGTATCGATATTATTGTTACTAGTAAAATTACTTAAATTTACACCAGATAATTACGATAAAACATTTAAGTAATACGTTTTTTACTTTAAATATATCGAGGTGCGTTAAAATGAAACACTATAAATAAATGCCTTGCACGTGAACGCAAGTCGTAAATTACACAAATCGAGGCTCATAAGAAACTATTAAAAGTTTTATGACGGACGATACAACTCGACCCTGAAGCCTGAACAAGCGTCCCGTTAGCCAACGTCGGCCCTGGTACAATTATACAAAACATACAGTCGCACTTCAGTTTCCACTAAAGAAATACGTACACAAAGATACTATTTAACAAAACATTGAAAGGGGTGACATGTTTAAGTGTGAGAGTTTGAGCAGTGGAAATTCACGATTACATAAAATCCAAAACGCATATACGACATCTACATTTAAATATGTAACATAAGTATGTTAGACTAGAAAATTATTTACATTGAAAGATACCAAATATCGTAGCGAATGGTGATTGAGCAGTGCAATTACGTGAATATTTTGTTCAGATGTTTTATTTTAAACATATTAACCCGTACAAATAGGTTAAAATTTCAATCTTAATTATTTCGCCTATTCAACTATGTATAGAAAAACGTTATTTCGACTCTATTACTAATTTTCATTAGAAGTGATTCAGAAAGAGTACAAAAGCTTTCCGGGTAAACATAACAAACCGAAGTAATTCCAATTGGTACGTATCTTTTTATACTATATATAAAGGTTTGTTTGATCTAAAATCGTTTACACGAACAAAAGCTCTATATTACTTAAAATACAAGATTTCTGCGCACGACGATGCTAGTGCGCGTCACCTTGAGTCCTATATTGGTACATGGTACGAGCATATTGGTACGTACGTCAAACACTATAAACCAGAATATAGTTACGTTTATGAGCAATTTGGTCAGCAGTAAAATCGTACCACGATTGTAATTACAGAAAATTAATATGTGAATTAAACATGTCACTTTAATGTTATCTTCAAAAGTTTTCCTTTCTTCTAAAGTTCTCTAAATGCTAATAATATATAATAGAAATAATATTATTATAATCATCATAACTCGTTGATGTATTACAGTATAATGCAGTAATTAATATTTTTCAAATAAGAAATTAGAAATAAAAAACTACATGGCATCTATTTCAAATAAGCTATTGCACACGGATGTATCGTTTATCATATTTTGTAAAAAAAAATATACATTCCTTCTCGCAACCTTAATTATCTTAGTGATTGACACGAATGTAACCTTTACTAGCTACCTACGTACAGAAAAATACTAATGAGTCTAGAAATAAATGCAAAAGCCACAAAGCAAACCTAACTAACATTTAAATAATTGTTCTCGACCATTTTTAACAAAAGACGAGCATTTTATTCCCTTAATTTATATGCCGTTTTAAAAATGATACTTGTAGATTGTGTATGAATTAACTAGACGTTCACTGATTGACATGTCGCCGATCTCATTACCCGCCTCTGAATAGAACAACGAACAGTCTCGAAAGTGGAGCGAGTAGGTGTTTGACAGGCATCAGTCGGTGTCTCGCCGATTACAATGCAATTAGAAAGCGAATTGCACAAGTGGTACTCCAGCGGCGTCGCTATCGAAAGAAAGCGCGGCCAATAGCGTAGGAAAGTGTTTGCTGGTAGGGTGGGGGGAGCAGTAATGGAGGGGCTGCGCGCACGCACCACCATAAGTGGTACACTTTCGATCTCGGATCGCGTCAGTGAGAGTTGCGTGAAAATGAAAGTGGTGTGCCATTATGGTCCACTTTCCATTACGAGGTCAAGAACCTCGTTGAATCTTGTTCTAAACGACTACAACTTAATTTATCATTCAACGAGCTTCGAGCGTCGGATTTATGTTACGCGGCGAGTAAACAATGTTCGAAACAGACGTAAGAGATTGTTGAACCGTAAGCGGCCGCCTGCACTGGCTCACGAGCCTGATGCGCTCCTCAAAACATATGTAAACGTCGTAAACATTACTTGCAACGACTTTTAACATTACGTTAATCCAGTTATTTAGATTATTTATTTTTAGCTTGAACTTTAGAGAAAGCAAAGCGCTTTAACTTCTTTTAAACTTGAACTTTCAAAGTTGTTTTAGCATGGTGGGAGCGATTTTAATGTTTAGTTATATAATCGACTAAAAACTCGGGAAATTATTACCAAATTCCTTTTTTCTACAGTTCGATTAATTTGTTTTATTTGTAAAAGATAGTTTATTTGTAAAATAATGTTTGATCATGTTCAACATTCTTATGAGCCGCGGTTTATTATGGCAAATAAAAGCTTTCTTAGAAAAGAAAAAAATTGTAAAAGAACGTTTTCAATATATTCATAGACAGAGTATTTTTATATATTTTCACATTTCTATTCAAAGTCGAAACAAATGGAGCCTTTGCCGATGCATAGTTTAAAATCATTGGTGCATGAATATGGAACAAGGGTTGCGGAGGCAGCGGGGGCTGGGAGGCGGAGGTGCAAGGGGTGGCGGGTGAACGACCTGCGATGACGTCAGCGCGACCTGATGCTGCCCGGCTTCAGCTTAACCCGAACTATGACCTCCCCAGACCCGTATTGTTCATATACAGAGCAAGTATCATTGTCCATGAGATATGTAATTCTTTGCAAGATAAAAAAGCTTATGGAAATGTTCCTTAATAAAGAATTAATACCATGGTGTATTTGATTTCATTCATATTAAAGACTTGATTTTAAATTCAACATTGATAACAAGGAGTAAACTTTTTTTTATTGGATCCAATTCGATTAGTCAGTCTCAGAACTAACGAACCTTCTAATAATTATGGATAGTAATATGAATAATATAATCAGAATCCTATAAGTAATTTATTGTGTTCAAATTTCTACAATTAAATGCATTTACTTTCTCTTCTGACGCTATATATAAGTTGCAACTCGTAGATCTTATGAATACGATTCTTTATATAATTGCATACAAAATATCGCCTTGTACTATAGCAGAATTACGAGAGCTGACACCGATGACATCAAACTGTATATAATGTTTGTACAAGTAAAAAGTTAACGTTACAATAAAGTTAGCTAGCTCTAAGTAATGTAATATGTTATAGTAGTATTATGTTTATTGAAGAATTTTATTTCTTACGAATAACAAAAATAAAAGTATATGGTAACAATTTGAGTCATATTAAGATATCAAAGTCGTATAAAACTAGAATTATAATTCACTAGTGTATAGGCGGTTAGCAACAGTTACGTATTTACAAAATGACGTCGATAAGTAATCCGTTACATTTACGGCAGTGCTGCGGCCGAACTGTTCGCGGCAAATTAGTCGCCTTGGCCTATAATCTCAACTCACCGCTCACTAACTGATTCGCCAATTCTAGATTTAGGTTTTCAGTTCAGTGGGTTGAGCTGGACGCTTCCGATCTCCACTCGTAACGCTTTCGACACCCGACATTATTATTAAATGATTCTACGATTCAAAAGATTAGAGTTGCGTGACTATCCTCGATGACGAATGAGTAATTTTTTGTACCACATGATCTAGTTCATGTGATGAATCAAAAACATATGTCGTGATAACGATTACAAAATTGTTCTTAAAAGTTATTGGGCTGATTTTATTTAAGGATAAATAAGCAATTGTGTCATATTTTGTAATTAAAGATTGTTTTTATCCAAACATTATTAATACCAATATTAGGTAGTACTAATTCAATTATTTTCTTCACTTTCATGTTTACATTTCAATCTAATATGTACATATATTAAAGATAAACTAACATTTTAATGAATTTTAAAATATTTAGGTAAAATTGTATGAATGAAATAAATATGATTCATGTACAATCAATTTGTCAAAAACAAGGGAAATAATATAATAAAATAATTCCCATAGTATCAAAATACAAGATATTTCTTAAAGTCTTATCTCAAAGCTTTTAATGCAAAGCTAACTTGGTAGAAATTAATCGCGGCCACCAGTTATGCAATCACGCCAATCGACATAATTAGGACCGGAACATCCCCGTAGCGATTTCGTAGCTCGAAACCCGTTTGTATCCCGCGGTGCAAGGGTGCCGGTAGGGGCGGGCGGCGCGTAGCGTCCTCTACGGCGCGTAGTACGACGTAGCGAGTGTAGAGCGCGGCGGGCGCCATTCGTGTCGTTGCCGCCGCCGCCGCCGCCGGTCGCACGCGCCTCTAGAGCGGCTCATGCGCCTCCCCGACATGACGGTGACCGAGTGCCCGCACCGCCCGCAGCCCCCGCACGCCCCGCGGACCGACTCCGCTGATGCCGACGCCGACGTCCTTCTCGGCAGAGTCCTAGCAGGTGAGCATCACTGTCATCTGTCAACGCATTGTCTACGTAAATATTGTTTTTTTTCAGCGCACGTGTAGCTCCTGAAATGTCATGTTTTACATCATCGATGTTTTGATAAACCGTATATCTTATGTCCGTGATGTAACCAGTCATTCTTAGATGTTATACAACGAATGAATATGACTGAACTCGTACATACAATTAGGTCCTTTTCACTTTCCTGCGAGGCGGGCAAGGCGCGCGGCGCGGGTGGCGGGGCGACTCGCGGATCTAGGTCGAGCGGAGTTCGTTGCCCTCGGCCTTCCCGGCTATATTCGAAGTCGCTCGCTAATCACCGCTCCCCCCCCCCTCGCCCGCCTCCTGCACCTCGAGTCCCCGCGTCACTCGCAACATAGGCATGATCGCGCTCCATAATTAATAATTATTTTTCCTTTTAACTTCTTACTTCATAGACTCATATTAGACGGAGTTGTAAATAGTTGAACATCTTTTAAGTCATACAACATTCATTCGAGCATAAAAATATCGCTTATCAACAAAAATAAGGTTTTGTTTTGAATAATTCAAACAAATTGGTAATATTTGCAATTAAAATGTATTTAAGCGTCATAGATCCTAAAACATATCAAACTATAATAAATACATAACTTATTCTAAATACGCTAAATCTAGTTTTGATAAATCTACATTCAAAAAAAATTTTTGGTACCTTTTTATAGTTATCATATTAAAATTGAACATAAATGTAAAGGGTACGAGTGGTACAATGTAACAGCAATAACGAGATCAGTAAGGTTGGCATTGCATTATTCGCGAAGAGAGTGAGTTTGCAGCTCGGCACCGCCGCGCCGTTTCGCAAGTGGATCCATCGGCGAATGCCATTTAGTTTGGAGGCCGCGCAGTCGAGGGCCCGCGGTCATCGGCCCCGCGGTATCTGGGTCGCCTCAGAATAACCTAGCGCCGATACTCTAATAATATCCACACGGAGCCTTGCTCCATACTGTCGTCCCACTCTCACTCGCGACGCCGCCGCTGCGACATTCGTTTCGCAATGCATTTACTACGATCGACTATCTCTTTCCCGCTTAAGAGCGAACGTCACTTAGCAATAAGTACGGTTAAAAATTAATTACTACTAGCTATGTTTACTACAATTTTATAGTAGGCGTTCGGATTTATTGGATATTGACATTATTATTTTTTTTAATTCTATAATTTTATCTTCATATTTTTTTAATTACAAACAGTTATATAAAAATACTTACGTATTTAACGTACATAGATCAATAGATAAATACAGTTACTCCTAAATTTTTTGGAAACATTTCTGTATAAAAGAATTAGACACACATTCCTTTGTTCAAAATTGAGGTAATTTTAAAAGAAACGACTTTAATAATATTATTTAAAAAAATAGCTACTTTCAAAAATGTAATAATTTTAATTGTAATTTAAGAAAAATTCAATTTTAAAAAATCAAATAAACCAAAAATTGAATAAAATGTTATAGCAAATATTTTTCTAATAATCTAGTCGTACAAGAGATAGAAACAATGAGGAGCACACTCCACGTCACAACGTGTGCGGGGTGTGCGGGGTGCGCGGGGCGCGAGCGGCGAGGCTCGGAATTGCGATCAAGGCCCCGGGTTCGTTCACCCGCTCACAATTGGGTCACGCTCGCCCGCTCGCCCGCTCGCCCGCTCGCCCCGCGCAACTCACACACAAATAACTGTCCCAACTCACTCCGACTCACTAAATCCGTCCCTGTAGTGTCACAACGACAACCATGTGCACAATTATTGTGTTAATTACACGGATTTTGAAACAAGTTACAAGGTTCCATATAACCGTTTATGTCGAAGGCAGAATTTTGTAAATTGTTTTAAATCAATCTAAGTCGTTTTCATATTAATTACATTAATTTATTTTAATCGCACCTTATTAGTTTGTATGAACACCCAATGTTAGAAGAACATTTTTATTTCGAAATAAATTACCTATCACCAATTTATAAGTCAACTTTTTAAAAAGCACGTGAAAATTCATATGAAGATATGTACTTAGTGTTTCGTTGTCTACATGTTATGAAATTTTTGTTCTACCTTAAATGTCTTTGTCTTGAAAAAAAGAAAATGCAGAGAAATTTGAGGTAATGTACAACAGTGTTAGGGGATGCTTATTTAATCTTTCTTCTGGGGTGATGACTGTGTCCACAAATTATGCACCGAAAATGGGACAAGTTATTCTCGATTGTTCTAAATTGCTTTCTGTCCTATACTCTGTTTCGTTATTGATAGTCACAAAACATGTTGAAAATTTTTAGAAAAATATTAAGTGAATATCTTGTTATAATATTTTCAGTCAATTTTGAACATGAATGATGACACAGATTAGAGGAGGAAAATAAAATGTTAAGAATTATTTGGTGACTAAAATAAAACTAATAGTTTTCCGAAGTTAAACCTCTTGCTAACTGTTCTCACTTGAAAACATTAAAAGACCTTATTGAATACATTATTCAGTTATTTTTTACCTTACAATTCGGTTAAATTCAATGAAGTGTTGGTCTATTTAACATAGAGCTTACATAAGCAAAAGTAGTTGAATAAAGTTTAAAAAGCATGTTGACAAATCCCGGACAGTCCTGTAATATGCGAAGTGATGGAGACCGTAGTGTCGGGTGTGTGGTGGGGCGGGGCGGGAGCGAGAGGCTGCGGGTCGACGGCCGCGCCGCCCTGACCCCAATCCGCGGCCGGCGGCCCACTGCGCGCCGCGGACCTCACCATCATACAGCGGAAAAAACCCATTCAACGCTTCTTTCTGCATTGAAAAACAAACCACAAAAGCCTTTGAAAGAAACAACTCGAAAAATATTTTATTAATTTATAACCTGACAAACTCTTGGAACATTTAAATTTATATTTCATCGGAATTGCTAAAAATATTGACAATAATATCATAAAAATAAGGTCAACAATAATTTAAGTTAATAAAAACGAAATAACCATGTAATAGAGAATAATATTCAACATTATTTTTTGATTTTATAATATAAATTTTTATATTAAACTCCAGCTAATTGTGAAATAGAAAAGAAGAGAGACCACAAAATTGTTACGATGACGTCACACGGTGAATAATGGCCGCCATCTTTATTTTTTCATTCCGTGTAATATTTTCCTCTTAACCCGCTAACCTGACCACGTTCCTCTACACGGAATATCTGGCAACGGTTTTGAGAGCGGCTCACAATCGTTGCCTCATTTTTTATACGCGGAGGATCAATTTATGTTCAAACATTTGTTAACAAGTCTCTCGAAATATTGCAACGTTCTTGGAATACTTTCGCATAGAACGCACGATATAATCATATTTGAATGTGGGTTGCCATGTGCGGATAACTAACAGGTACAACATTTCATTCTGAGTATTTGAATACTCTATTTTTTTAAAACACCATTTGTAATTTTCAACGACTTCTGTAATCTTTTTACTTTAGCATATTTTAAAATTTTATGATAGATTCTTACAAGTAGTTCCAATATATATTTTTTAGATTAGGTAACTTTTATTAAACTTTGCCTAATAATACATGAATTAGCGAATACTTTTAAATTTTAAATTTAAATTAGATCTTGTTAACTGCAAATAATATTAAAAAAAAAACACCGATTGCATATACAAAGCACACATCAAATTACATATACTGTAGACAATAAAAAATAAAAAAGCAGAACATACAGATGACAGGCGTACACAGCGTTCACAAGATTCTTTTTAAATAACATAAAATTCAATCAAATAACTTTCACGATAAATATAACTATATGTTGTTGTGTCGTGTTGATCTTGTTTGCGCTTTTGATACGTAAGAAGGCGTTCATACATNNGCAGGTTACATAAGGCGAGTCGCGCGAACCTCGCTCATATTTTGCTCACTCTAACCACAATTAATCATTATCCCGAGTTACAAACGGTTTCTATATTAATTGAGCGCAATGAACTTTAATTAGGTCATTAGTTATGAGTTAAATTAGTTTTTAATTATTGAGGATTAACCACAGCGATGACGTACAAACTATAGAAATATGACAAAAACATAATAGTTGCCAGTCGAAAAATCCCATGAATGATAATTTGAACAAAAACAATTCTTAACCAGGCTCGTCGGTAATTTTTTTTAATTGGTGAATTTATTTCGTTTCATTTTGTAAATAACCATAGCGAGATTTTATACGTAAATCATTGATGTATTCTGAGAAGCTTTTGTACTAAGACTGGGTAAGTAACGAAAGTAAAAGTTACGCGTTATAAATATTTATGTATCACTTATACTACAACTCGGGAATGTTTTAATTTCTGAGTTAGTATTTTAGAAAAAAAAATACAGCAATGATTTTTAAACTTCAATTAAATTTCGTAATTAAATGCGTACAGATTTTGAATAGGATTTTATTTAACTCATGAAATCTTCTCATGCGTAGGAATAATTGAAATAAAAAGTATTAACATGAAAAATATGAAGAGTGCACGCAATTATGGGTTGAAGTTGATGATTATGGTAGCGATGCAGCACTGCCGACTCGAGCCTACTTGCTCTAAATATTGTCGGAGTGGGCTAGGGAGCGAGGTCGACGACCCCGGTCGCCCTACCCTCAACTAAGTTTCCGGGCCATTTGAATGTCACTTATACACTTCCTCAGGAAATCGGATTATACGTGCTCTTCTTACATCAACGTGTTTGTGTTAATCCTGATGTCTCTTTCTGTGATTTTGTCTTACGACGTTATTTTGGATGTCCGTAAAAAGTTTATCTGTTCATTACTTTTAAATTTATGGTTGAATTATTTCTTATACTCTTCAAAAAAATGTTTTGTAAGCGCCTCAGAGCAAAATTATATTTTTGTGTGCATTATCTGCATATCCGCGATTTATATCCTATGTATTATTTAAATACCACTAAACAATGTAAAATATCAATGGAAATTTATTTTTCCATAGCAGTGATAAAATCTAAATTAAAGAACATAGTAACAAACAGCGCCATCTGGTGCCGAGTAGATTGTTATTGATAATTTCGATAGATGTCGCTCGAATCTCAAACACGTGCTAGCTTCGCAAAAACGGAACAACGAACATGTAAATTTTTGCGAATATAAGTAAATTAATAATAAACTATCTGCTGCTTTTACAATTTTATTTAAAACACAACTCTGTAAAAGTTATGTATATATGGAAAAGTTATAAAATTATTATTTCCCGCCAGTAATTATTGCTACAAAAAGTCCCTTTAATGATTGCCGGAGGATTGTAAAAATTATGTTATTTATTGTATAATTAAACTAAATAATATTAATTTGTGAATTATTAAATCTTTACGACACTAAAATAATTTTAATATTATAATAAGTTAGACCCGTTAGACTAATTAAATAATTAAGCATAGCGTTTTGAGGTAAATATAATTAAGAACAGTCTTTTCAAAATCGTAAAGGTTATCGTTTATTATGGAAATTCTGATATTAAAACGCGAGCAACTAAAAATAACTTCCCGGTTTAGCTGAGCGGGCGGCTGCAGGGGTGAGTACAGGGCGGCGACCGTGAACTCGGCCGACCCCTGTCCCCCACAACCCACCCCTACACCTCCACAAATAACCCGAGAGGGTGCGCCACCCGCGCTATGAAACTACCCGCTCTTTCCAGATGCCGTTTGTACAAATACCAAATTGTTAACCATTCACTGTCTAAAGGACTAAAACGTTATTGTCTTTATCACAAATTTAGACCTTCCCCTTAGACATTCACTTTTTTTTAATCCAATCGCTTTATTTCGTTAAACATACACGTGATGTAGCTTTTTACTAAAGGTAGAATATTTTCAGAGAATTTAACCGCTAGGATCTTTCACCTCATATTGGAAACCATTTTTTTTTGTCCTGATAAGAAATCGAAGTCCAAATTAAATGAAAAGTAGATATAAATTATACTATGAATAAATTCAAACTATTATATATTATTATATTATTTAAAAAAAAAACCGTATATGTGGTGCCAATTATAAATTAAGATTGGTATGGGGTGAGTTAGGACGCATGCGCGTAGCTAGCCCGCGTCGGTAGAACGCCGTCGTCGGCTTTCGCGCCAAACCGCCCCCGAACGCGCCCGTGCCCGAACTTACCGCGACATGGAACTTACTCGCGAGAGTTTACAGCCGTCAAACCAAACAGGTGAGCAACTAAAACATAACATTTAAAATATATGACGTCATATCGCGGAGTTCATTGACCTCGCACTGATAATAATCGATAAGTTTTGTAGGTGTTATTTCATAACAATTGTACACGTGAATTTTAATTGACGTTTTAGTTTTATTTTTTAATTTTCGGTACAGTTCGGGTTAACATTTTTGGATGTAATTAAAGTTTTCATTACAATTTCTTTTATTTTTTTATTTTTTTATGGCGCGAAATGCGAAATTACGTTAAGTTTGTACTAGAATTGTGACTTTAAAGTTGTGTATTTTTTTAACGAATTAAATTAACAATGACGAAAAGGTTTTTACTTAAAACTGAAACTTAAGTTTATACTTGTATAGGTATCCAATATTACTAAATAATTATTCATGTACCATTTATAATTAAGCATTTCATTATTATATTCCGTTAATAAAAAAGTTTAATTTTAGAATAACGTTTGACAGAAAAATTGTTACCAACACTTAATAAAGTTTGAAATCGGTTATTAAATCAAATAAATCTTTAGAATATTTTCTAAATACAAAATTTTAATTAACTAAAAATTTCACCAAATGTTGCGTCCGTCGATTCATTCGTCTATCTTCAACAATATAACTTGAAGGCTAAAGGAGAATTATTTATAGTAGTCGAAATTCGTAATAAAATACGTCACGAGGCACGACTTATGACGTGGCAGTGGCTGCATTTAGACCGGAACAGTGCGGCCAGGAGCGAGCGGCCGTCGGTCACACCGCTCCATTGCACTCCATGCATATTCCATTGTGGTGCAACATCCGTTCCACTTTCACACGTATCCGCCAACACGATCAATCAAACTACGTCTATGACAATCCTCAATCACACCGTAACGAACGGACTCGCCCTCACTCCACCGAGCGTATTCCTTTCCTTCGATGTTTCAAAGTTTTTTCTTCTTTCTTTGCGGCTCTTACTTTCATTCACTATCACTTTATTTCCAAGTGGATTTTTATGTATGCTTAGTAGATCTAAGAGATGGTTTGCTTATGTAAAAAATTGAGGAATTTACAAAAAAAAAACCTCTATATTAATGTTAATCTGTTATGTACGTATTGTTTGAGAAACATCAGAAGTATGGGAATTTTATTAATATCTCTTACATTAT
Source organism: Papilio memnon (assembly GCA_003118335.3). Lineage (NCBI taxonomy): Eukaryota > Metazoa > Arthropoda > Insecta > Lepidoptera > Papilionidae > Papilio > Papilio memnon. The sequence continues at coordinate 5,202,383 of LD688941.1, forward strand.
ATGTGATTTTATATCACGTTTATTTAAAAAAATGTAGATATTATTGATATTCGTTCCGTAAACACAGTGTAAGAAGTATTTTCTGATTTTAAAACATAAAAAAATTATGTCTTCTTCCATATGAAGCGTTTTAACGTTTACTCAGGTTATCTGCAAATAGGTTTTAAGATCGAAGGATAACACAGTGCAGGCCAACCATACCGCGCGCCTTCACTAAATATTAAACCACGCGCGATTCATTAAATCCAGACGGTTATTTTTTTCTTAGTGGAATGCTTATTTTTCAAAGCTGAAAGATCCGGCATGTTTTATTGTACAGGACGGTATTTCAATCTCCTTCAGCGTTGAAAGTCCTTTCAAGAAATTGTAAAGCGAGACTCGACGACGCCCTACACAGCTGCATAAGGAAAAAATAGGTGTGTGGCTGAGTGTGCGTCTAGTGCGCGACGTCTATGTACTTAGAGTGCATCGCTCCCGGCGCCGTGTCGTCGCACTGCATATAGGCCAGTGCACGCGAATGCCCGAGCCCCCCGCGCCCGCTGGCTGCCGCCCGCGCCCCCCGCGCCTACCGATCGCAGCCCCCCGCGCCCTCCGCGCCATGCACCCGCACCCGCACCCGACCCTGCTGCACCTCGCGATTTTCCATTTCCACAGCGATACCCGCTCGCTAATTCCAGCACTTCACAGATGGCGTAATGCGGAGAAATTTCTCAGGCCTTTCTCTGACCGCGAGGCCGCCTTCCGGTAAAGGGCTATTACATGACGGCTTCATTGAACTCCGATGAACCGAGAAAGTGACGTTTCATTTTATAACATCGTTACGACACTAACGTTCTCTAATAACTCCGAGCTACGAAAATTGTAAACAATAAACAAATCGATTCTTTTAAGAAGTGAAACTCGACTGCTTCCAATTAAATGATGCTTCTGGTTCACTAAGTCTAATAGATAAGGCATTCGTACGATACGAGCTATAAAATCACTGATGTTCTATTTTAAAATGAACTCATTAATTATACGTAAGGTTTATCGGTGGTGCGAAGAGCGCGTGTGTGCCGGGCGCGGGTTCAAGCGGCCGGGCGAGGTGACGGCGGGCGGCGGGCGGTTGCGACTTGCGACGTTGTGGAGCTCGCACCGCGGATGTAGTTACAAGTTCCCGCGGTCGTTGCCCGCCCGATGCGAGCGGCGAGCGGCGAGCAGCGACTCCCCTATATCGGCTGGCTAACTGTGGCGCGGAAACTAATTCTCACTCGAGCCGTGGCCGACCCGCCCGCGCGCCCCTTAACCATTAACCTCTGCGAAACGGTGCACACTTAAAAAACTATCCAACTTTGTAACAAAAATATAAAATGTAAATCGGGAAACTTTGATCAATGGTGTGACAACTTACGGAAAATACATCAACTGAGTTTTCCAAAGCATTAACGCTTTTAGAATTTAAGACGTTTATTTATTTATTTTGGACACTGTCATATTTTTTTATAAATAATGTGTTGATGGTTCCTTCTAGGTAGTAGAAAAACTTAAAGTAAAGTGTCCGTACTTTCTCCAGAGAGTTGTGCGAAGCTCATTAGGGGCGTCGGAGTCAAACTCGGTTATTACGAAGTCATCAAAAATTAATAAGTAATAACAATGCGGAGCGAATGTGTGAACGAGGAAATGGTTGCGTGCCGTTAGATAACTGTACAGGTCTAGTCTAGAACAATCCTGCGCGGCCTTACCGATAGGATCGCCGACTCGTCCTGAATTGATGAGCATTCTTATACTACTCATACTAACTATCCGTATGTTATTTTTACTTAATCCTTACATTACTAAAATTAATCCGACCTAGAAATTATAAAACACTTCTTACAAATAATTACATTTTTATCACAAGGATACTTCTTAAAAAAATATTTTAGGATTTTCCGATCGTTTCCCTTAATAAAGTTTCTTCCTCTAAGATTGAAATATCCTTATGGAGAAAACGCTTTAAAAATGGACAGTAAAGTTTGTTGAGTTATTTTCGTAGAACATTACTTTCAGCGTTTGTAGAAAATGAGTATGACGTGAGCATTACTATGACAGGGTGGTCGTGTGGGGGTGATGGGTGCGGGTGCGGGTGGCGGCGCGTCGTGGCGAGGAGCGAGGAGTGCGGAGTGAACGACCTCGCGCGTTGCATTGTCATTTGTCGTGCAAGTGCACGCTCGCTTCACGAGTGACACTTCTCTTCAACGTCGACGTGCGTTGCCACTACGTCATTTGCGTTCAGCTTTCCCCACTCATATCATATTATATAAATGCTGTACAAAAGGATAATTTTTGTTTGAGTTACCATATTAGATCATCCGGTATCATCGACCTGTAAATCGGCAGCCCGTCATTCCGTCTTTCGTTACTTACGCACACGAATAGGTATAGACGGTCGTTGTATAATATCGAATTATAAACTCTCCGTGTACTGTATAAGGACAAGAATGCCTTAATTGAGTATTTGTAGTCGTCTATTACCCCCGGTGACGTAAATGCCGTCCTTGGAGCGAATCTACAAACACAATTGTGCAAATAACAGCTCAGAGGTTCGTTCACCCGCGCTATCGCTCTAATCTGGATAAGATAAATAGAAAGCTGAGATATTAGAACAATACATTTAATCAAATTACTTGTTATAACCTTTGAATGTGAATATTAGAGGAAGCTTGAAAGTAGAGCAAGTGTGGGAGAAAATGAGAAACAAAAGGTTAGCGTGGTGTGGACATATTATGCGGAAATATATGTTTACATAAACAAGAAAGTATTATGATGAATGTGATGGAATAATATTTGTAGAGTCCGGTTATATGTAAATCTTAACTGTCCAAAAAGTTCTTGGATGCTATATCTTTATAATTATTGTGGGAAAGTGGTCTGATATCTTAAGCGAATTAATTAACTAGCGTAACAACAATTCAACTAAGTACTCCAAATTCCATAACTGGTCTAAGTTCAAGTGTATTTTTTGTCTGAATATGACTGCAGTAAATCCCCAAGATAACGATGTTGTTTCAACCTAAAACCTTGAATGAATTAATCCAGTAAATCCTATATTTTCCTTGTTATATTAATAGGATGGTATACAAGTTGATGTCGGGTCGGTAGTGTCCGATGCCGCTATTCGCGGGTACATCGGTGAGCCGGTGAGTCAGGCGCCGGAGGTACATTGACACAGGCATATGGGGTCTAAAAGGCCACGCACGCACGTGGTCAACATAATCCACTCAACCGGTGACTATTCAACGTACCACACCTATAATTATTTAATAATCTATTTATTACATCGTTGTCTATTATTACATTCAAAGTTATCTATTTTTATCATTGTTAAATAATATCCCTTACTTTTTTTTACAAAAGTAAGGCGATTTATTTTACTTCGATGTATTTCCTTTTATAAGAATGGCTAAGTACTTAATAAGCAAAATTATGGCCATTAGAAAACACTTATTTAACAAAACAATAATCGGGATTGAATTAACCGTCGAACACTAAACACAAGTTACCGTTAAATAGGTTATAACGATTTATTTTCTTTGTGGATATCTGTTACCAACAAGATATCTATCGCATTATAATATCAAGTAAATTATCTGTAACTATTGCATTATCATTGAATCGGGAGGAACATTCTTTCGACACCATCTGAAGGCATTGGCCGCTTAAGTAAACATCTCCGTTCGATCGACGATAAAAGTATTTTCATGTTAAATTTTCTCACCTATTTCCATGTTAACGCGGGCCCCACTTTCTTCGGGACGCTCGCTTTGTTTCGTACAAACATCGGGTCGAAGACGGCTGCATTATCAGTGACACACAAAGCCCGCTCGATAGCTGCGTGCCGATAAGCCGAACATAACACCGACTCGGTACATTGACCCACTATTATATAAAAACTTCTCGATTGTGATAACGTTATGACAATGACATTTCGTGTTGACCACGCTCCAAGCGGGTGGCGCAGTGTTGCGAGGAGCGATCGATCCATAATGCTGATATGCTTCTATTCAAGTTCGATAAATATTGTTGTGCTATTCATGATCGGCGAATGGTGAGGTAGTGGCCTAAATCAAGGAAACCAGAATCTAATCTGTTTAACGTATGATTGCTTAGATATTTTCTAAACACTTCGCCAACATTTGTGGACAAGTAGGATAAACAAAAAAAGAGATTTCGACAATCTCTCGGTGGGTATGATTTGTTCCGAATTGTGAAATGTTATTTTCGGATTATCTCGTATACAAATACTTGGGAAAACCATGAAAGTCAATTTTAAACCGAAAGTTATTGATATGGGCAACGAAATTTTAAATCTCTGTATTTTCAAGTTGTAAAATTTATTTGAGATTTTTACTGTTTTATTTTCCCTAACGGTCGCTTTGAAACGATTACTAATGACATTGGTAAACTTCAGCACATTCCACGACTGTCTCCATGCAATCCACATCGTGTTTGTTTCCTCGTATGACTAACACGGAGATCGCGTGGCGTTTTCGTCTGAATATACATCGATGTAAGTAAAATCCGCGTTCGGTTGATGCGCCGATACAGATGTCGAGGGCCAATGACCCGGCTGAAATCTTAACACCGACGCGACGTCGGTGATGAAAATAAATTTTAATTAGACTGATTTAATGGTTTCGGTGGTGCATCGTACGTAGATACGACAAGAAAGCACCGGCGCAATAGCACGGCTTATGTCAACTTTCACGCGGTTACGTAACCCAGCGCCCGCGCCACAGAGATGTACTAGAACGTTCGGAGTCATCGACCACGCCGCTTACGACACCCGCTAGAGTACACCCGGACGTTATTTCGAGAATTTACATATCGAATGTTATCTTAATTCGGCTCAATTTCTTTTTTCTTTCATTCGCTGCAGTTGCTTTGTTTTGCTAACAAAGATTAATTGAACTTACAAAGTAGTTGTTTACTTTTTTTACCAACTAGTACTTTTTTTACTACACTGAATAATTTAAATAACTACGGAACAAGAACCCATTCAGCCAATGCTGGATCAAATTCCGATCAGAAACTGACAGTAACTTCCAAAAAATATAAATCTCTTTTACATAAACTGGACCACGGCCACATAACTTCAGCGTAAGTTTTCATGATAGTAGATAATGTCCTTCATCTGACCACAGACTTTCGTTAACGATTTTTTTTCAATCGTTCGTGATTCTTCATGATTAAATAACTGGGTGTTGAGTAGTATGCTGGTGTGTAAGTGTGGTTGGGTTGCGAGATGGTATATGCAGTTTGTCGTATGCGAGGTGACGTCTTCAGTCCTAGGCGTGCGACTGCCAGCCGATGGTTAGGAATCCGCGAGGGGCGCTGGTGTTGGCGCTGGGTCGTCGCTCGCTCGCGAGGTCATCGCCGCGACTCTACTCCACAGCTCGACAGCTCGACACGCACTCGACTTTACAACTTGTCATGCCTCACTACTACCGTTTTTGAACTTCATTGCACAGATTTTATCTCGTTTATATTATACTCCTACAATGTTTATAGTAATAATAGTTTTTGATGGGGCATTTTCGTGTACCAGATGCTTGAAACTAATAAGTAAAGTAAGTTTATATAAGTTAATAGTTCTGCTAATTTCTATCAATATTTTACAGCCAATGTCGTGTCACTTTGGCTCCCATGAATTCACCAAGGTTCGTTTACTATTGCACTATTAAAATTCCTTTTCTTTATTTTTTAGTGGTTATCATTATAATTCACCTTTATTTTTCGGAAACATATATACCGTATAATATCTATATAGAAAATCTTTGGTTTAAAATACCAAAAGAGTAAAATAAATGTTTAAATCATTATTTGGCACAGTAGATTAAGCCGACATTTAAAATAATGTAGAGTGAAATCGTCTCATCGACTGCGTAGCAGTATGAAACTCAAAACACTGACTTGAAAATTATAGATATTCAACTGGTAGACTTTAATCGGCCGATGTATATTTGATGAGTTATTATTGTAAAGAGGTCAATATCAAAACAATTTTAGTATTTATTTTGTATATGAATTATTTATCGAGCGCGGCTGTTTACTTTCGTCGCTATCGCCTTTGTAGGTTAGTAGACGAGTAAATATTTGGGCATCGCTGCCCTTTCTTAACTATCATCGTATTGTCTTCGAGCCCAATAATTGGAACTTTTCCTTCGCGTTGTCCGGTGCAGTGACGTGGCGCAGTTAATAGTCACTTGGTATTAATTATCGTGGAATGTTTAGACGCGGGTCGGCTAACGACTCGGAGTTACGCACCGGAGACTTGATGGGAATCGTCAAGATCAGCGCGGAGTCGGCGAGTGAAGGGGCGTAGGTAGGATCGTGACACACCGCCAATTATAAGTATGGAGGCGTCATTGAACCCGTGTTATTGCGAAACAACGGAAACCAGTCCACAGCCCTCCCCCCGCCGCAGCCGCCCCGCGCCCCTCCCGCGGCTCCCCCGCACCTGCTGCGAATTTGTAAAATCCTAGATTATAGTTGACATGCGGTCAGCTCGTAGCCGACGTGACTGCAATCTCAAGACAATCGGTTACATCATTATGCTCTATAGTTCGCACAAACAACGCGCAAAAAACTTTATTAGCTAACCGAACATTTTTCTTGTTGAAAAAAAATCATTTTTAGTACAACGTGACCACAGGTACTTATTCTCGTAACCATTTTTGTGGAATGTCTTATGGAGTTATTATTGTCGTTATTACACTTGGTATAGGAAGATTTTGAAGTAACATTAATGTTGACATAATGATAATAATATATAATAGATACTTTCCTTATTATATAATATTATAAATAAAGAAAATATATCAAATAGCGTTTATTTGTTGACGGTACTGCGTGTGCGACCTAAAAAGTGACGTGTCCGATAGTGGTACAGTCAGGGACAACGGCCACGTCGCCTCATTCGCAGGAATTGCAGGTAGGCTAAGGGGTTAAAGAACTCCAGTGCACTATATCAAATACCATTGAACTGCGTGCGTCCCGCTCGCTCGCACCGCCGCCGCCCGCCGCCGCGGTGCATCGCCTGCACTCATCCTCGTGCGAATCCTGTACGATTACGCGACGCGCATGCGTATCACATTATCTTCGCGATCTATGGCACATGTAACACCGTACGCCTACTGTTGCTATACTGACAACTGCCAACGTGGCACTATTCATACGCATCTTCGCGAATGCATAAAGGGGGAGATTTGTATTCAAATTTTACCTCTTGGTTTAACCAAGAAGATAAATTGAGTAGGCACATATATTTTGTAACATTGACTCATCTAGTCGAATATATAGTAAAAAAAAATAAACATAAAGAACTTTAAGAGTTATTTTCTAGCTGCACCATTTTCTTTTTTATTATATAATATTACACGTAAAAATATTTTATATTTCAGTGTTCAACTTTTTTTTCACTCATGCTTATGGCAGTTACATAGTTTAACATTGAAGGTAGTACAAGGGCCCGATGCGAGCGCGGTGCATTCCACTCGTTTAGAAATCCAGGCGGCTGGTTACGTAACTTTGTTTACCCAAGCCGGCGAGCAGCAGCCATGTATCAATAATCAAGTTTAACAAGTGGAAAGTTCAGCGAGGGCGTCGACACCGCACCGCTGGCTCGGCACTTTGCTGACGGCGTGCCGCTCGCTACAAAACCGCATTAATTCGCGACACCCGATCGCTTCAGCTATGACATCTCGATGAACCAGGAAGACCCAGCCTAGGTATTAAATTACCCTACCCTGACAGTCTAGATCAACTTTCCTCGCTGTAGGTTCATCGACCAATTATTTCCAATTAAATCGACCAGGTGTACATGCCGCGCCATAATATCTGACGTCACGTACTTGAAATTGCCTTTTGTTTTTAAAATATACCTAAAACGCAGCTCACACCGCGAATATTTCGGCAGACAACGTGATAACTTCAAGGTAAAACGATAAAGTGTCAATGAACTTGATAATAATAAATTGTTTGCATATAAAGTAGCAACTCATTTTTAAAATGTTCCATGTTATTGAAAACGATTTGTTTTTTTATAAACCACTAATTAATTAAGTATATATCTTATTTTAATAAATAACTTTATCCTATAATAAAAAAGAACGTTTAATAAAGCTAACATAAATAAAATAAAAAATAGAACTTAATTTCCTTCGTCCCCAATAACACAATGGTTCTGTGACCTCGTAACTCGTTGGTCTCCTTCCCCAAATTACCATGATCGCTCGCGTTGCCCACAGACCTCGAAACAGTACAGAGCCTCCCCAGCCCCCGTGCCCCTCCCCCACTCCTCCTGCCACGTAGCAGTTACACAAGCTGCTACGTAGCCGCGTAGCCCTTTTGATTACGTTTCAAGGATTCGTACAAGTTTATTAACTCATTATCAAGTTTAATTGCAAATGAACACTTATATAATTTACATTAATTCTTGTATCTAAATTATATCTTGTTAGTGTTAATTGGTAATACATTAACTTTTGCGCATAAATCAACTTTTATAAATAAAAAAAAACTACTGGTACAAATATAGAGTGAGTAGAGAATAGATTTTTTACAGAGGAAGAATTGAAACCGTGTCATCAATTTTTTGCTTTTCCCCGACGTGTATCGAATAAAAACTAAACACATAACTGTTAGATAACCAATCAAGAAAGTAAATGGCGTTAAAATATCTAAATGTGGGTGAAAGTTAATGTACCGAGTAAGATATGTATGTACATTTGTATTTACTTAGTCGATAGGAAGCGTTGCGGAAATTGCCAAATATAATATTCTGCCGACGTCCAATTGATCATGGCTGTTTTTCAAACTGCTTGCGTATTAACAACGCCTCATTTACATAAGATATCGAACTTTTGACGGCCCGAGCTGATTCTCATTCAAGGTTCCACGCTCCTTATTGCGTCTTTTTATACACCAGCGTTTGGAATATAAAAAATATTTACAGGGCCTTGAATTATACTCGCTTTTTGCTTTACCCTTTTTTAAATTCACAAGTTACAAAAAAAAAGGTTTTAATTTGTGTGCCATTTTAACAAGTAAATTATGACAATTATTTTCTTAATTTTGCTTCATAATTATTTTTTATTATATTGTATTATATATCTGCACATTCAAATAAAAAAGACTCATCACGCAACACGGCATTTTGTACCTACGATTATTCATACGCATATATAAATAGAATCAAATATTTCAACAATTAGATAAATGCTGTAAGCCTGATACAGGAAATGTATAACAATAGTGAATCATTCGACATGCGAACATTCATCAAATTCAGAAGTATTCGGTTCACGTTGCGGCGTCACTTGTTTACCGCGAGCCGTTCGCGTGGACCTTGAGATTCGGCAGCGGTCAGTGGCCGAGGCCCGCGGCTCCGACACTTTTAATATTGTACGTTTGTACATTTTATTATTATCGACCTCGATGCTTGCTTAGCTGGCAAATGCTTTATCACAATACTAACTTTTGCTGTTTTTAAAACATTTACAAGTAACGTTCGTTGGTTATTTGACACTTGCATGAACTAATTTTATAAATATATGTAAGTATATTTATAACCATGTTACCTAGTAAATGAATAACTACCATAAATATCATATTTTAGAACGCAATTCTATCTTCAGTAATATTAAACCCGAAACTTTTCATTGCTTTATTAAATGAGCGATCCGAGGAAGTATTTTGTTAACGAAATGATCTTACACTGTCGACGCTTGTGTGTGTAATTTCGAAGTAACTGAAGGCGGTTTTGCGCACGTTCGTGTGCTGTGCTAATACGGCTGAGCGCTTTCTCGCTTGTCTGTGTCGGCGATTGGCAATTTCGGTGGCGGTTTCAAGGACAACCGGCCCGAGTTCAGAAGCCACCTTCGACAGTGAACAGTGAACGACACCATTTCGTGCGTTGACCCTATACATTTCCTGTGCCACGACGATGTGAAGTCTTATACTCGACACGTTGCATGTTATAAAAAATATATCCACTTAGCGATATACACACAAGGTTTAAATTAATTCAATTGCGATATGTTATATGTTGTTGTGACAATCAAAAGAGTTCTATAATTTCTCTATTACTATTAATTCTAGAAAAATCATGTTATTTTACTGTTAAAAATAAACCGCTTGATCCTTTGATGTATGGCAATGTTTTTAATTTCTTGTCAATATTAGCATGCAGTTGTCTTACAATATCCTTTTGTTTGTTGCAGGTGAGTGATTGGATTCGAGCATCTTTTCCTGTTGGTATCGGTAAAGTCGAGGTGAAGAGTTATGATCGTACGTAATGCGTTCTCGTTAGAGCACAATGCACCAGGCTGCAGTGGTGGAGTCAGTCACCCCGTCCTAACGGGGCTCGCCCTACGCCGTCACCATCATTGTCGTGCGATCGCGCAATGCAATGCGTCTAGTGCATACGTAACGTCACTACGCAAATTACACGCCTATACTGTTATCGCTTGCTAAAATCGATGATTGAAATCTAACGATTAATGATCGAAATTAGGTTTGAGTGTCCCGCTGCGCCACACAAATCGACCACAAAAACTTGTTAATAGTGGTCATTGTTGTTGTACTATATAATTGTTTGCCAACCCGAACGTTTGAAAATACACAATGTCGAAATATTTGGTACCGCGACTAAGCTGTGTATACAGGTAAGAATACCTAAATGAAAATCTATTTAGTTTTTGATATAAAAATACATTAGACTTAAGATTATGATCTAAGACCCAAGAACCGTTATGTTTCGTTTTCAATACCATACAATTTTAATTGTAAATGACAATGTGCTTTAGTATTGTTGGTACTGGGTTTAAAAATAAAATAAAAAAAAGACTTTAAATCAATCAAACACGTACGAAGATCTATTTTAATGCCAGAATCGTAAATGAACAAAAAGACAGTTCTATTAATGTCCATTCATCAAACTTGTAATTTTACGTTTTATGTCAACCTCCAAATAAATAGGTAAATTATGTGAATACTATATTGTGAAAATATTGCGAGGCGTCCCGCTGCTATTCTATCATTAGGACGACGATTTCTGAGCGCAGAGCTGGGGCGATATCGTTTAGCGCAAATACAATGCGCCGACGATCTGGGAACTTCGGTTATAAACCCGTCAACAAAAGGATGTTAAAAAACTCATCTTTGAAAAGTTCAATTTTTATTTTTTTTTTGGACTCAAAAAGGTCTCCGATCTGACGATTATTTAGTTTTTTGCCGGCAGAAGAGTTGGATATCGCGAAACTTGCACAAAGATGCAACTCGCGGCGCGCAAAAAGTTTAAGTTTACCTGTTCTTGAAATCCGAGATGAAAAGAAGGGGGTAGCGTTTTTCGAATTTCGATTTTTTATCAATAGTTCAGCCTTACCTGCGATTTTTTTGCAAAAAAGCTTAGAAATTTGGAATCTTAAAAAAATTGAAATTGAAAGGAAGTCGGATCAAGGGTTAGTTGTGTTTTCTAAAGTTCTTTTGTTGTATTTGCACATGGCACCAAATTCATTCGTTGGTTTCTGATTCGATGACAATATAGGTCACAATCAAAAAAACATACCGATGATTCACAAGCCATCAAATTTATATTATAATACTCGTGTCCATATTTAAAATAGTATTGTTTACCATTATTGGTACAAAGCACGTGGTATACGACTTACAAAATATTTTTCATAAAGGTTGTACGCGAAGAATGCCACATTATGTCCATTTGGAATTTCTTCGTAGTCAGTCTAAAAACGCTAAGCTCATTAGTAAGGGCGATTCCCTTAATAATAGTGCACAACACTATTTTCTTTCAAATGCGATTATTTACGTCTATGGTTTGGACCGCACCGTCTCTAAAAACATTTCTAATACCTCATTGTGTTTTTGTCGCAATAGTGTTCGCTTAGCGTCCAACTGTGCTTAACATAATTAACATTCTAATTTGTAATGAATAGTAATAAGTATGAAGAATAGTATTAAGAACGATGGCATATTTATCAAAGTAATGGCGAAGTGGTACAAGAGTAGGCACCGTTACAAGTGGCCGCGAGTTGAGTGCACGAGCACTGCGGTCGCCGACACCGCCGACACCGCTGACAACGCGCCGGCTCACTCCGTCCAATCCCTCGACAAATATCGATGTTACTAATCACTCAATTCGAATATGGCAATATCAACATCACTATAATTTTAAACTCTCTAAAATAATACATCCTGTATTTTCAACATTTTCAAATAAGGCCACAAAGCTGCATTAACTTTTTGCATTGCGGAAATTGATTCCATATGTAGGAGAAAGTTAAAATACATTATAGTGATCGTGAATGAAAGTAAACAGAAGGTCGATGCTATAGGATTACAGATATCGGATATATAATTAAAGGTTTGACGCAACCACACGGGGCACGCGACGCCGCGTGACGCGGGTGCGCGTGCGCCCTCTTCCTCCTTAAAAAATACACCACAAAAGGATAAAAAAACTAAATGACGTCTGCCTATGCACATTTTATACGAGATGCCTTCTGTCGCGTTTCACCGCCAGCTGTGGCAGGGGCATAAGGAAGTGCACACTCCGCCAACCGACACCTATAATTATCGATTGCCAAAAAACCGATACCGCCTTGATAACACTCATCGTTATATTATATTCGATAAATGAACTTTTGAAACGTTCGCAGAGCTGCCTCTATAATACATATCTTAAAGTTGAACGACTGCTTTATTGTTAAAATACTTTTTCGTCGTTTACATTTACATTTTTAACTATAACATATCTTAATTGGTGTAGTTAAAGTCTAATTTTGTGTGCATCAACTTTTACATCCGATTACTTCGGTATAATTACATGAATACCAAAAATGGTAACAAGTTTGATCCACAATGTTAAGATTGACGTTGTGAGAGTTAAAAATTTAATGCTTGCTAAAATTTATAAATATTAACCATAAATTCGGATAATCAATCGTCAGAATTTTATTATGACACGAGATTTTATGTTTTACAATTAAAAGAACATAGTGCTGTTCTTAAATATAACTGTAGGTAATCTTTACCCTTAAACTTAACTGAAATAAACTAAACAAATATCTTTGTATTTACTTAGATTATTCAGTTATCCACTCTATTATTTATCCTATGTAATGAATTGATTAAGTAATCTATAATTTTTAATAACATGTTACGTGGTCGCCATTATCACTATGCAATAGAAATATATGATCGGAACCGGTTTGTGATGAAATGAAAGTTGGCTATGGATAATAAATTACTTTCTCCGTCTGCAAATGGCGGACGAACCTTAGTCTGATATATTCGCATTCTCTCTCGATAAAAAGAGACTGTCTTAACAACATAGTTACTTAGTCACAGTAATAAAAATAAAGTGAAGAACATCACTAGAGGCATTAACTTATAAATGCACATTTCGGATTTTTTGACCGACTTCCCAAAAGAAGGAGGTACTCAAGTCGTCTGTATATTTTTTTTTAAACATAGTCTATACAATTGCCGATATAATATTAAAATACACTAAATCACAGTTTCGCAGAAACGAGTCTTTTAACTGTGTTACACAAAAACAACTACTACATACTACAACACAAAAACACTACTAGAAAAAAATGGAACGTTGAAATTCATCTATGTTCTTAATGTGGAAGAATTTAAATTGATGACAGACAGCCTTGCCTTATTTTTTGATGAGACCACAATAACAATTGAATGATATTCATTTTTTATTATTAAAAACAACGCATATTTAAAAAGAAAACACTTTATAATCACACGTTAAAAGCCCCTATGTGCGTTTTTATATGTTTTCTTAGTTATTTTTACATACAATCTGAACAAGTAAAAACAATTAGTATAAGTAATATAATATTTTTTTTATCATTCGAATTTATCCCAAAAATGTCGGTTAACCATCACTACGCTAAATCACGAAATTTATATACAATACAGGTATCAAACTTTGATCAGAAGATTTTATTACTTTATCTTGTTTACGAAGACCTCCAAAAACAATACATTTGAAACTCAAAAAGCTCATAGACTTTCAACACTTAGAACTATGTTTATTTCAATGGTAAGCCAAAGAAGATGATTTAAATAAAGTCAAGGATCATTTGCGTCGCAAACAACGACCACGGGGTCAGTAGACTCGCAACCGCCGAAATTATCGGCGCGGCGTACACGCGCCGTGCGGTTAACGCACCCGCCAAGGCCATGCGCGCCCCCCTAGCCCCCTAGCCGCCCAGCCGCCTAGCCGCCTAGTCCCCTAGCCGCCTAGCCTACCTAGCCTACCTAGCCTACCTAGCCTACCCACCTCGCTCAACCGACAAATAGTGTTATAGTACTTTTGCAGTAATACCATGTATTCCTTTTAGAAAGCAATTAACTTTTTTTTACTTATTTAAATTATTGAAGTTAAATAGATTTTTTTTTTTCATTTTATTTTCACTTTCAGAATTACTTTTTACATTTTGTGTTTATCCTCGACGTTTTAGTCTTATTTTTTTATAAATTTATTAAAACGTTTTATTTTGTGTAGTATTGATCTATTATAATGTTTATCTATTCAAGTCAATTTGTTTAAACTGTAATAAATTCCCTATTTAGTTAAATTATACAAGCGTTTAACTGTTCCACTGTGCAAAATAGGGCTAATAAAATTTCTAAGGTGGACACTTTACAACGTAAGTACTTAAAACTAACTGGACCCGTGATGGAGGTTATACCGAGTTGGCAATAAATGTCGGATGGGGCTTATCAGTGTGGGCGCGAGAGAGCGGCGGGCGGGCGGCGGGCGGGGGCCGCGCGGGCGCCGGGCGGCAGGTGGTGGCGTCAATGTGCGGCCGTGAACTTTCTTCCGACACGTTTTCAGGAGCGAATGCTGCGCAATATTCCGCCGCCTGCCGCCCGCGCCCTCACCCCGACCCCCGCCCCGCGCGCCATCGCAATCACTACATTACCACAATTATGACCAGTGATCTCACACCTGTAATATCACGAGCGCCAGAACTACATCGATGTAATTATAATACCTATTTTTTTGTTTATACGGAGACTTCCGTGTCATTTGTCGATGCGCTAATCAAAATGTATTCAGTTCGAGTTCAAGTTGGTGATTTTCGCGCGCACGGGTTTCGGCGGGTGCCACCTAAAATGGGGGCAAATCTGTATAATGTGACGCTCGCTAGAAATTCGACATATTGGGGACACGATTCGGGAAACTCTTTATAGTCGTTCCATCGAGAAGTTGTCAATACTTAATATTCAATTAGGTTAATGAAATTGATAAGACATTATAGAAAAAGCGATCACACCTCGTTATCGGTGGTTAATGAGGCCGTGTAAATGTTACACTAGGAAATCGCTACGAGGTTCTTTCTTGTAGCGGTGTGCGGTGTGCGGTGCGGCGTGCGGCGTGTGTGCTTGTTTGTCTTGATGTCGACACGTAACGTCGGCGGTCGGCGTGCACACGCGGCCGCTCAACAGATTATACAACTGGGTGCATCATCATCGGGGATTCGTTCGCGCCGCTCTGATTAGCGCACGCCGCACTCCTCGCCTGCTGCCTCACTACACTGCAACACGTAGCATCGTTTATTAAACATTCTCGCCTCTGGATCTTTGCGTCAATGCTCCAGTTGGCTTGTTCGCGTTCAGTTTTGTTTCGGTTCGTGGACTGGAAGCTAGATTGTGTTCTATTTATAGTCATAGTAATCTAATTCTTATATTTTACGGCTAGGCGCTGCATGTCTTCGTAATCGGTGAGCTGCCGAGAGCGTCGGCGTCGGTGTAGATAGTTCGCGGTCGTCCTTTGTCGGGAGCAGGAAGTCTTCTCATAGTGTAAATATCAAGGCGAGTTGGCCAAGCGATTGGCACTCCGATTGTGAAATGCATTTGTAGCGTTGCATTTGCCATTGCACGATACTACGTCGATTATTCTGATAGAGGTGATGATTTATCGATTACTGATACATTTTGCATAACAGTTACATAAATCATATAATTTTCGTTCCGTTATATTACGTTTATTGTTTAGAACAAACGTAATAATTATTACAAAGAGTTGGATTTTCTCGCGTCGTAGTTACCTTGACGGCTGTGACATTGCGGTTAATTCGGTACGATTTGGCATTGACACGTACCGACACGAACGAGGAAATGCTCCTACACTAGCCGCTGATGGGGCCGCTCGCTCGTCAGCTCGACGTTTATTCAAATTCGTGATATATAAAGCTTAATTTAGAATTCAGTTCCGGGCGGCCGTTAACGTGTTCTTTTAAAATATACGTTGTATAGGTCATGAACTAATTAATAAATTGGATTTGATTAATAGATTATATTGTGCTTGAACAGAAAATAGCGCAATAAATTTTAGGGTCAACGCAAAAAAAGACTACTTAAAATCGTTATGATTTACTGTCATTTGCCAAATATATCAAGATTCGTATTTGTATTGGAACGTGTGTTGAATTAAATTTTTAAACAGTACGTTTTACCTACAAAAAAGACGTAACTACCTAATTGATAAATACGGAAATGATATATTGATCGAACCACAATATCAGTTTGTGACAACCCTAGGCATGGAGCTATTAATTGAGCGCACCCGTCCAATTGGCCTTGGCCTTGGCACGAGTTGCCGAATCAGACGAGGTCGGTGCGATTCAGCGCGTCCGGATCACACGGCCCCAGTGACTCGTTCGCTTGTTCACTAATAGATGATAGGCACAAGCTGACACATAACTTCGCCTATGTCCAAATACCTACATCAATATAGGCACCAACAGGCAACAGCCGGCTAAAAGTCCTAATTATGTCCATTAAATTTTGTAACCCACAAACACCAATAAATTAGACCTTGACTGAAGTGTCCTGAAAGACGGTGAACATATTATTTGCTCTAATTAGCACTAATGTTTCACATTATAATGAAGAACTCAACTAAACATCCAAAGTTTGAGGTTCGAGTAACTAAAAGATTTATTGTAGGTATAATTTGAAACAGCAGATTATTGCTTAATCTGATCCCAATAAATGTCTAAAATTAAGTATGTAAATATTTGAAAGTGGAAAACACTCCATTGACGTCATGTGATTACATGAACTTGTTGATGTGTAACATTCGTGCGCAATAAGATGGAACCTGGTGATGTCACAATAACCTAATTGTACTACCAAAAAGTTAAAATAATAACATACGTAGCAATAAATTACCTCACAAGTGATATTGCCATAAGAGATAACCATACCCAAATATTTTCTATATTCAAGTGTCCCTGTTTTTAAAACTGGCAGTTAAGATTTATAAGTGGCCAGTAGGTATGTGCTGGCTGAATTTTCGTTTATAAAAAACAAAGGCAAAATTCGTTGTTTGTGGCATGTGTTCGAGCAACGTGCTTATTGGAGGCGAGCAGGCGAGGCGGTGTCGCAGCTCGCGGGGTAATTGACTCGGGCTGACCTCACGGCGCGAAACTTGCCGCTCTTCGCTCGCCTGTCATCGGATTTAGTCGAAAAACCGCCTGAAATATTATCAACAATTTGTTATTTGTCAAGATATACACATTTTGTATTCTTTCAATATTTCTGTTTTTTTTTTCTTTTTTAAAAGTGGATGTCCGATCATCCTTCGAAACAATATGTTTGTACCAGATAAATGTTATTAGGTAAAGTTGATATTAATATTGTGTAACTCAATGTAGTTAATATAAGTACGATAACAGTGTACAGTGGGGCTGGGGTACTATGTTTTGCGCATCACAACCGGCTTCGAGAGGGACCTTGACCGCGCCGCGAACATTCGGCGTCCGACTGCCCACTGCCCACGGCGCGGCGACGCGAGCCACTTCTGCGAAATTACCAACTCTGTTATTGCGATGTTTTTGTTTTAACTTTAATAACCGCTTGTCTTACTGTGTTCGCACTGGCGAAAAACATGTTTCTTCTCTCACTTTTTTAAAACGCTGCTCATATCAATTTAATTTTAAATGTTCCGCAACACGACTACGAGTTGAAGCATCAACAGTTTTATACACACATTAAATTGTTAGCATTAAATCGCACAACATTTAATGTAATGTTACGAAACCACGTAGTTTTAACTTTTAAAAATATGATGCAGTGTTATTTTAGTTTAGAGTTACTTGTTCAAGCACCTAATTTACAAAGGTAACACAATATCCAGTTTCGACAACCTTGACCCACATTCCAGGTAATGGCTTTGGACGTACAAAGTTTGACCTAATTCTTTTTTTAAAAGCAAAGTCTTCACTTCCTTGCGGTCGGGAGTCGTAAAACGTGCCTTGACCACATTCTGTGACCAATGTTGTAAAATTAATTTATGGTCTGGGTAATGGATAGCTCAATACAATGAACAGTGTAACATCGTTAGTATTATAGAATTGAGTACGTGTACAGTCGCCCCCATTGTCCTGTCGTCCTTCAATCGGAAGGACATCGGGCCCCTTTATTATTTTTGTTATATTGTTACAAAAGTCGTTTAAAGCGGTCGTTAACGACCGTACTATATTTTAGAGGTCATAATAGTAGTTATTCATATGAAACGTTTGTATTAAGTTATTTGAATGTAATACGAGCTGTTATGAAATAGATTGCCGGTAAACGGTCAGTTGGCGGTTTTTGTTAAATGAGTAATATTGGTTTACGTGCATTCGTATACATACATTGCTTAATCTATACATATGTTATATTTTAAAGCGATACTTAAAAACGACAGTAAACGAAGACTTAGAAGGAATTTTTCTCAGAAATATATATAGCTTATAAACCGGAAAGTCCAAAAAACTAAACGTTTGCCTCAATTTAGCACCAGACATAAATGCGTTAGTTTAATCCGGACACGGAAAAAACGAAGCCTCCTAAATTGCAAACAGTATGGTCTTAAGTGTACACTTTTTGATACGGACAAAAAAACTAGGTGCTATCGATCGAGATCATCAAAAGTGAGTTGATCCCTTTAGTTGTGGTCACAGTGAACAATACAAAAATACATGTGGCCACCGGCTGACGACTTTCGCTGCGTTTAAAAACATACATTCAAGTATCAACCTTAAAACCATGGAGTAGACTCGTTTATCGGGTAACTAATACAACAAACAACCGTGTAATTTGATATTCGCACAATCTAAAAAAGTTAGGGCAGCGGAAGGAAGTGGAAAAAATTGAGTTCATACTTTTACCTAACACTCGGCTAAAACATATGCCGCGTTATTTATTGTTAAATTTTTGCGATCAATAGACCAATTAAATGATTATACTTTAAGATGAATTATTTTAATCACGTGTCAAAAATTATATTTAATCTAAGCATTTCTGAGTTTTAATGAGAATTATTTCTTGTTAATTTCTAATAATAATTGTAAGAAATAAAAAAGGAGTAATAATATAAATCTTCTAAAGAATTAGCTATTAAACACTAAGTTGAAATAAATCAGAAAACATCATTTATTAAAATTATACGGAAATAATAGTAAAACGTTGACAATAACCTAATGGTTTTGGATAAAAAGGGTAACAGTTGAATTTCCATTATAGCGTTGTGTATTACTCCTTTACAATATAAGATTTATAATCTAAGCTATTTGTTAAAAAAAATTACACAATCTTATAAAAACAATCATAAGAAATAGGAAGGAACGTTTCCTAGCTTTTTTTTTAAATTTTGCAATGCTGTCACTGGGAGGATATTTGCGAAGCCCTTTTAAAAACTTCCTCTTGCATTAAAAAGGGAAAGTATTGGAATTTGAGGTAAAAAAAACAAGGAAACTAAAAACTAACGAACACCTTTAGACACTTTCGAAGCCTTCTGGTGGTTTTTAAGCATCAATAAAAAGGGTGAATACTGGCAATTTAATATTATTGTGGTACAATTTACACATTAATGTGTAGAAAATATTTCATATAATACAATTATTTTGATGTAATGCTACAAAATGTAGGTAGGTTTCTACCTCCCAGCGAATGATAATACATTCCAATTATCCTGAAATTGTAAATGATTGTAACATTTTCAGATATTTATAAACAAAACGTTGCTCAATTTGATGCATACGTAATACTGTGCTAATAAAAGAGCATTCTTTTACATAACTTTGGTAGTACGTATAATAATAAATCAAAATTAGTGGAATATATTGAGAGTAGAGTGGAGTGGCGCAGAGCGGCCGGTGGCCTTGACCGTCCTGCGCCAAAATTTCCAGGTCATTCACCCGCCTCGACGCCCACCACCCGCACGTCTTTATCTCGTATAAATAACGCTAGCTACAAACGAACTTCGACTCTATCTCTTAACGGTTTAGATTAAAACTTCAACGATATGTTCAGTTAGGATGTTATATAAAATTAAATCATTTGTGTTTATAGCTATCCACCTATAAGTATAAAGACCTTGTTTATCAATAAGTTCATACACGTATGGAGAGGATGTGGGGTGCTATTATTTCATCATCATCGGTGTAATAATTGGGTCGCCTGTATTTTCAATAGTAGCACTTATAACTGTGAATCTAAACATAATTAAACACACTGGACAGTCGGTTTATGTTTATATTGTTATAACTAAGGTTAAAGAGATTGGTATTAATCCGGAATTCTTTGTTGAGTTGTAAACAGATCAACAAGTGATTGTAATGATGCAGTAATGTTGGAACTGTTTTAGAAGTTGTGTGTAAACATAATTTGGGTGTGATATCCCGGAAGCGTGCAGCGGCAAGAGGGAATCGGGCAAGCGGGCTGCGGGTCACTCCGTCACGCGGCGGCCGCTGCGACCTACACAGCGCTCGCCATCCATTAGCTCGATTTCGTGTTCAAGTTCACTCGCGTTCCATCACCAAAAATATTTTGGTGGTGTGACGCAACGCGCGCCTGCGTCCCGCTCGGACGCACGGCGGGCCCTCGCTCGGCGCCGCTCTCGCACGACCTTGGCCGCGAGCGCTCGCAAGGTTCGGGTCTTCGAACTCGAGCGAGCGGTGTGGAGCGGGTGCGGGGCGCGGGCGCCGGTCCACCAATGGCTCGCCGCGCTCGTCCGCGCGCCTTTCTCATTGGTCCCGCGCGGGCGCGGCAATGACCTCGGGGACTGGAGTTCGAAGCGCGCCGAGGCTCACGCTGAAGCTCAGACCGACGGGCTTCGCGAGCGCATAAAGGCGATATTTGCTCGCAGCCCGCTGCGTTGTCGCCGAAGCGATCGTATCGCGCGGAGCGGTGATCTTTTTGCAGACTTTCACTCTTAAGGGGAGGCTCGCGTTGTCACGATCGCGAGTGCGCGCGGTCTGAGCTCAGTTCGTCGATCGAGCTCGAGCGAAGCGCACGCGGCGCGTACAGCGACATACGCGACACGAGCGACCTTCATCCTCGGCGAGTTGCGGCCGCGCGCCTCGGCCCATGCACTCCTGTCCTATATTCGGTAGCAGAGCGCGCAGGACACCCGTGTCTCCGAGCCCACCGGCTCGAATGTGGCTTACGTGTTGTGAAGTGGATAGGAGGATTGTTTAAGTTTAAATTGTTTTGACTCAAGTGATGTCCCCGGACAGCAGTTACGGGCGTTACGAAACGCCGACACCTACGGACAATAATATGATGGGTCCGGTGCACTCCGAGAGGGAGCCAGAACTTCACATAGGTATGACCTTATCCCTCAAGCGCGGTGCTCACTGCTACAAGATGCCTATGTAAACAAACAATTTTATAGTAACGTATTTTAAAAGTACTTCGTAAATACGTCGCGGTCGCGACACACATTTGGTAACTTCAGACCGGACTAACGTTTACAATAATATTTTGTTTACAATTTGCTTTTATAGTGAAAGCTTGTTTTGTTTTTCACAATATTTTTATTTCAGACTAAGTAGTAACTTTTTGTTTTTATTTTGTATACTATTCCATTTTTTTTAAATTCCCTTTTTATTTTCACAAACATGTTTAGTACATGCATAAGTTTTCCATCTTTCTTCCTTTTATGTTTTTAATACTTTTTAATTATACTTTATAGTAATTTTGAATAATATAATAAAGAAGATTTTATTACATTTTTTATTACCATGTACTTTTTGAGATTTCTTATCATGATTGGTTACGTAATTTTAGTGCGAAAAGTATATTTAAGGAATAAGCTAAAGACTATAGTTTTGTGCTGGGTGCAAAATTTTAAAAAGAATGCCCAAACATGTACAAAAAATAAAATTTTGTAAAAAATCGAGACTGTGATTGATTATGAAACTTTCAATATTAATGACAAAGACATTTTATGTTTTGTACAAACTCGTAAAATTGTTCAACAATCATTAATATTTTACGACAAATGATTCTGTTAGCGATTCCAAGGGTTTAGTTAATTATATTTCAGTCGAATTGAATTCATCTGCAGAACGAATTTGTGATAAATGTGTGGAAGGGTTTGACGGAAAACAATTAAAACCGCTTTGTACGAAATACGTTGTTCAATTAATGCTACAACTACCCTATAGTGAGAATGGGGTGACTTCTGAGTATAGGGAAGTTATTGATTTCGCTAATGATCTTATCCTTTTATTGATTTTAGCTTGGAAATCTTTTACTGATAACAATGAAAGAGTTGTCGGTTACGCTTTACGTGTTTGTTTGAGCGTGTAATATTGTTGTTGATGATGTTTGTTGTGCGCGCGGGGCCGCAGGGGGGAGGGGAGTGACGTGACGTGCAACCAGCTGTCTCGCCAACCACTTTTACTTTTCTCTCGCAGCTCGTTTCTCCAGTTCGCTCACGACACTTCGTGTTTAGACTACACTTACTTTCTTCAACAACTATTCATCAACAATTTGTAATGTTATTTACTTTTAATTACTATCTACTATATCAAGTTGAGATTCCAATTAGGTCATTTAGAACCCACTATGCTTGCATTAGTGAAGGGGATTCAAGGGCAGGAAATCGTGGCGTTTTAGTTTATTGGTCACATTACCCTCTTATTTGGCAATTTGTTTTAAAACATTCTGTAGATCAAATGCCTCCACTGTGGATAACTGTTGTATGTAATATCTTGTAAATACACTTGACAGTTCAGTAAGTTATTTTGTATACAAATGACTTCTCATATTTCTTGATTCTTTAGTTATATTACAACTATTTCTTGTCTACTACGTCATCATGTAGAAAAGAAAGGTTGCCAATAATGTAAAACGAGGCTGCGACTTGGCAGAGAAACTTGGTATGTTATTATAATAGAAATAAGCACGGCGGACGTGCCCGTTCACTAGGAAACAATATTAGAACGTGATTACGTATGTTTTAAATATGTCGATGGTAGTTAAAAGCTAATTATTTACAAACTTAGTTCACCGTGACACAGTTCGGGCGGGCGAGGCGACGTGCCGTGCCGTGGCGTTACGTGGATACTTTCTCGCGCACTTTCCTCGCTTCTTAATTGACGTAACTAACGAGCGGCTCTCGCACGCGTCGATCAGACAAAAAATAAGTCGTGTTGCATCACACGAGGAGAAATGGCTGCACGCCACCGATTCTTTGCAATTGCACTAGTTACGTCTCGCAACGCTTTCCCTGCTCTATTGTGTGCCCCGTCGTCTGCTCTAGTGTGTGCACGCGCAGCGAGCAGGCGAGATGAGCCCGCGGCCATGTGATGCATCTGAAAAAAGAAAGTAACACCATAGAAAGCGACCGCGGCGGCGAGCGTCGACCCGCCCGCGCTGCCAGTGGTGCGCGCCAGAAATAGAAAGTACTATCCGAAAGGCCGCGCTCGCTCCCTTAACAAATAAACAAACGCAAGGGGAAAGTGAACGCGGTCGGGGAGCGCACGAACCCGTTTCCTGGTCGACTCCTCCGCCCCCGCCCGCGTCCGTACTCACCCCGGCTATGCTGTGTACGCTCCCGGACCATTACACTGTCAAGCGTGACACCTGTGCTCCACCGAGGCTCTATCTATCACTGACCTACTAACCAAATCGCTTTAACAATTAAGTATTCTTTTTAAAGCTGAAATGGTCATTAATGACTCCATTAATGTAGCTGATGCGCTGCGTTAATTTAAAATTATATTATGAATGCGATAGACAACATATTTATCTCGGTATGTTCGCGTCAACTCTCGTTGCGAACTAGAATTTTCACGACTTATGTAATCATATGAGTAAAAGTTCATCGACATCGTGTAAGTGGAGTGAAGACGCGCTTTCTAAATGCGCTATCTAGTGTCAATTTAGCGCGCGACGAAATGCGATTGCGTCACGAGTACGCGAGTGCACCCGATGCGTTAGCAATGAGCGGGACTCAAGCACTTTGCAGGTTTATAATGCGTTTTATAAACAAACCATAGGTGATTGTGTAACATTTAGTCCAAATGTAAACTTGCTGTATCGGGAAAGCGCTAATCAGTATGAAACTGTGCGATAAATCACGCGACCGAGGAGTCTATGTTGCGGTGGCACGTGCAACTGCGATACATGCGTGATCAAACTGGCGTGCCATTTCTATGAAACGCTATAAATTAAGACATCACGCAAATAAATTCATTAACAAACATTTTAAAACTTTTCGGACAAAAGGACACTTCAATGACAATCGGTCACATTGACATTGGCGCACAAATATATGAGTTATTAGGGTTTTTAGCGTGTATCAGTTGAATGTACGCCGGTGACGTAAGGTCAGGGAGTTATCGGCGCGGTCACGTGCAGTGCGACTCGTTTGTTATACATACCTGGCTCCTAACTGAGGATGTTTGGACACGCCAAGGGTCGCGGCAATGTGTGCAGAATTGTGCAAACATTCGTCATCATCGTACACCTGTATGATACGGCAACATTGACTTTGAAACGTACACACTTTAGCTCTATAACTTCGTACTATAAATAAATCAGTAACAATTGAACAGTTAAAGAAGTGTTGTTTTGTTTTGTTTCAGAATTTGACGGGACCACAGTGCTTTGCCGCGTGTGTGGCGACAAGGCCAGTGGCTTCCACTACGGCGTCCACTCCTGTGAAGGCTGCAAGGTGAATACCAACATATTCCATTCCATTATCCGAATATTTTCGACGCTACCATCCAGCAAGCTCACCAGCACTAGAACTAGATCGTCAAATTATCCACTGCACTGACACACTGCGTCGTAAATCGTATCATACTAATAATTCGAAACGTTTTGTTACATTACATTTATTTATGGTGTTGGAAATAGGAATGCCCTAAGTCCCACGTGTCTTGATCATTGATATAGAGCGGGAAGTGCAGAGCTTTGGTGACCGCTCACCTTTCTTCGTATCTGCTTCGTACTGCCATCAACTCATGCCAATTGAGCGCAGTAAACACACCCACATCCTGATTACAAGCCGCGCGCAACTATCGTCCCTAACTTGTATGCAATACGGCACAAAACCGCGTGCACGATTTCGGTGGACATTGTAACTGGAAGTGTTCTGGGTGTCCTAGAGTATCAGCAAGGCCGCGATACACGGAAGACAATCTCTGTAACGACCGGCGAACGGGACACTTTTGAATATAAAAATAACTATTTACTGACGATATCGCCTTGTATCTCTTTACTAGCGACATGCCCCGGATTTGTTCGTCTGACGGACCGAAGTCTACATTTTCACTCATAATTATATATCAGTTTATTTACAATTTCTACAAGAGAATAAGAAAGTCTATACATCTACAATTCTTGCTTCATAATGTTGACATTTGCGTTGTTGTTTTATAAGTAGATATTATAGTTAACGTCGCGTCAATGATGACGTCGGCAGCGATCGTGTGAACGACTGGGACCGGTACCTGTCGACCTCGGCCGGTCAGTCCCTTGCCCCGATTTCGATAAACTTTTATTATTTTTTTCGTAGATACCTGTTGAGAAACAATCACACGGGAAACGGTCGGCGATCTCGTTTTATAAAGCGTTAAGGAAATATTCATTGTTCGTGTGTAGGGTCAGTGTGAATGAATAAGGCTATAAGGTATTCATTAGGAGTAATATTAAGTAAATTAATAGAAATATAACATGCATGGGAAAATGTCCGATTAATAAAAAAAGACCTTGAAATTCAGTTTTTTAACCCGTTTTTTCTAAATTTCTGAAACAAAATTCTTTAGTATCTATCAATAAGAAGTACTTAATACTTATAAAAAATATAACGTTAATCTTGAAAAAGTAAATTATACGCAGGTTAGATTAACTAAAAAAATACGTCTCTCAACAATCTAGCCAACCAACTATGGAAAAAGAAACAGACACACAAAACCAAAAACGGGTCGACCATGGTGATCCCAAATAAAAAATAAGGAGCGAAGGTCGTCTACGGGCCGGGGGCGGGGGGCGAAGGGGTTGCGTCTGGCCGCAGCGTTGCCAAGCGCATCGTTACAACGTTATTACTTTTATTGCTATTCGTTGATTTGTACTTTGTATTCGTACACAATGTTGCTAACACATTTATGTAATGATCGTAACTGTCAGTTACTGCTGTTTACATTTGTACGATTTAAATAGACGAATCTTTTGAAATCCAAGCAGAAAACACCATAAAAGAGATAAAAGAAAAATATACAGTGATAAAAAAGATTGCTATTTGACTGGATTGTTGATTGTGAGATTGTATGTTATAATATCAGCCCCATATTTCTGTGAGTATTGTTCTTGAATTGGTCTGTATGTATTGTGTTGATTTTGTAATTGCATTTCAGTTCTTGAATGTGTAGATAATTAACGTATGTTTCTCTAAATTCGACCCAAATACCCAGCAATGTAATTGATGTATGTAAATATTAACCTTGTGTTGATATTCCTTCAATATGCAAAACTAGAAGGTTGCCAACAAAAACATCACGAATACGTGCTCAGATCGATACGAC
>LD688941.1:5235646-5267905 GCA_003118335.3 Papilio memnon
ATTGTTTTCATGTTCTGTATTTATTATAAATCATATTAATTTAAGTGTTTTAAAACGTAATTATTGTCATATATTAATTGCGACATTAGTAACAATTAAAGCCGCGGAATCGATGCTTTTAAAAAATTAAAACACTGCCACATTTCTTATTTTCGATACGTAAATAATAGCAAATGTTAAATTAAAATATTAAATTAACTATTTTTAAATTAAATTATTCAAATAGAGTTGATTATTTGATGAATTTAAATCTAAATTTAGCAATAAAATTGCGAACGGTAGGGACCAGCGATCGCGGGTCATAAGGTAGGGCGAGCTGGACTGGGGGGCGCGCAGGCGGCGGGGGGATCTGCGCGGAGTTTATTGACGGCGCCCCCCTCCCGGCCCCCCACCACCCGACCGCTTCAAGTTCAAGGTTGTGTCGGCGCGCGCCGCGGCGCAGTGCGAGGGAGTCCGGCCCGCGCACCGGTCGTCAGCCCTCTTCGCAATCGCTATGTCAGTGCGTCGTTCGCCAGTCCGTCACGAGAACTCGAGCGTCGCTCACTCTCCGCTCTCGCTACTAACAACTCGCTGACTTCGACTCAAACATTGGATTACCACAACTTCAATAACGGATTACAGTGTTTGTGTTCAAAAATAAATAAATTAACTTGTGCTATGTGACACTTATTGAAACTGACTACAACATAAAGTTACCAATTTAGTTATCAGTGGCCATCGGCTGTGAATTCCTAGTTATTAGTGTAAAATAAACATGGTCTCAGACATGGGAGAAGATTTACCAATACTGAAGGGGATCCTCAACGGAGTTGTGAAATATCACAATGCTCGTATGTATTATTTATGATTATTTCACCTTATCACAAATTAATTATTTGTCGATGATGATGTTCTTCAGTTCATATGTTTTTTTATTTAATTGACTGTTACGAAAAAAATGAACTTTGATTTTACATAAAGTTTAAATATGTCTCTTTTTTTTCAAATAAATCTTCAAGATACAAGAATGTTGTGATGTTACACCTTTTTTAGGATTGTGTTTTTGAATAAAAAGTAGTAATGCACTTTTCCTCAAGTAACTAAAAACAAATATCACAGAAATTTATTTTCCATTCATAATTTAAACAAAAAGATATTGAAATAGATTTATTTTAACATAGTATTGAACGTTTACATCACAAAGTTTTGTACGAAATTAATACGAACATTATTATAATTTATTTCATATATCATTCATACAGGTAAATAAAAATAAACGGAATGATAGGAAAACTGAGCTTAGTGAATATTACTATTTTGAGTTTTGATTTGAACCTTCAATGTTTTCATAAAATAACAACTAAATAGCAACAAAAATAAATAAAGCGTTGTGAAACAATGTCAACGATACAAAGTGAAACAGTTTGGATCGTGCGATAGCGAACAATAGGTGGAACATCTGGTGCGGCCCACATCGCCCAGGGAAAGTCAGGAGAAATGGCGAGAGGGCGCTCGCGCTCTCCGCTTTCGTTTTCAATCGTACGTCGGTCGCGAACACTTTCACCGGCGCCCGCGCACCCCGCACTGCCCCGCACCGCCCCGCCAAGCGCCGAGCACGAGAAAGTCGTAACACTTTTTATATGACCTCGCGGCTCGCGCTTTGTCACTCTTCATTCGAATTAGTTCACTGAATCGCGACGCTTTTGGCTTTGTGCTGTGTGCTCGCCGGACGAGGGGTCGTTGCGACGGCCGATGAACTCTACCCCGCGCGTCAGCTGCGCGTGCCCGAGCACCCGCATACGTTCATGTCGGCCCGCAGCTGCCACTTCACCTATACAGTCGCGACCTTGCCCAACACACCCTCCCTTAGTCCCTTGTATACCTATACACTATAACAAACTAAGATGGTCACGGGGGGTGGTACGAAATGTATGTTTAACGGTTAGCCCATATTATTTCGTAGTAACAATATACCATAGTTGTAATATTAGTTAGAAATTCGAACATGTTTTAAACTTGTGTTTTCTTTTGTCGTAGCCGTGCGATTCGGTCGTGTACCGAAGCGCGAGAAGGCGCGCATCCTGGCCGCCATGCAGCAGTCGTCGTCGTCTCGCGCGCACGAGCAGGCCGCCGCCGCCGAGCTGGAAGACGCGCCCCGGCTACTGGCCCGCGTCGTGCGCGCCCACCTCGATACCTGCGAGTTTACGCGCGACCGTGTCGCCGCCATGCGCGCACGCGCTCGCGACTGTCCCACCTACTCACAACCAACTTTGGTAAGCATTTTATATCTTTAAAGAAATACAAGACTGACTACATACTATAATGAATCTATATTACCACCTTTGACTTGTTTTCATTCCCTAACAACAAAATGTTTTGTTTGTTGCAGGCGTGTCCGTTAAACCCGGCGCCGGAGTTGCAATCTGAGAAAGAATTTTCTCAGCGGTTCGCGCATGTAATCCGTGGCGTGATCGACTTCGCCGGTCTCATCCCCGGCTTTCAGTTGCTAACCCAGGACGACAAGTTCACGTTGCTAAAAAGTGGTCTCTTTGACGCTCTGTTTGTGCGACTCATTTGTATGTTTGATGCGCCGCTCAATAGCATCATCTGCCTCAATGGACAGCTAATGAAACGGGACTCTATTCAGAGCGGTGCTAACGCGCGGTTTCTTGTCGATTCCACCTTTAAATTCGCGGAACGCATGAACTCCATGAACCTCACGGATGCCGAAATCGGACTCTTCTGCGCCATAGTTCTAATCACCCCAGACAGGCCGGGCCTCCGCAATGTTGACTTGGTGGAACGCATGCACGCCAGGTTAAAAGCTTGCCTGCAGACCGTCGTCACACAGAACAGACCAGACAGGCCCGGCTTCCTCCGCGAGCTGATGGACACGCTACCCGACCTGCGCACCTTGAGCACGCTCCACACAGAGAAACTGGTCGTGTTCCGTACAGAGCACAAGGAATTACTACGGCAACAGATGTGGGGAGAGGAGGAAGGTTGCTCCTGGGCGGACTCTGGGCCCGAGGAGTCTGCGCGCAGTCCGATTGGATCCGTGTCGAGCAGTGAGTCCGGTGAGGTTGGAGGCGAGTGTGGTACACCACTGCTGGCCGCTACGCTGGCGGGCCGCCGGCGACTCGACTCGCGCAGCTCCGTCGACGAGGAGGCGCTCGGCGTCGCCCACCTGGCGCACAACGGCCTCACAGTCACTCCCGTGCGGCCGCCGCCGCGGTACCGCAAGCTCGACTCTCCCACGGACTCTGGTATCGAATCGGGGAACGAGAAGCACGAACGCATAGTGGGCCCAGGGTCGGGCTGCTCGAGCCCGAGGTCGTCGCTGGAGGAGCACGCGGAGGATCGGCGGCCCACGCCCGCCGACGATATGCCCGTATTAAAGCGCGTGCTGCAGGCGCCACCGTTGTATGATGCACCGCTGCTTATGGACGAAGCGTACAAGCCGCACAAAAAGTTCCGCGCGATGCGACGCGACACTGGCGAGGCGGAGGCTCGACCGGTGCCCTCACCGCAGCCACCACCGCGCGCTTCGCTATCGGCAACACACACGGAGCTGGCGCGTAGCCTGCGCGAGTGCCCGCGCATGACGCCGGAGCAGCTGAAGCGCACCGACCTCATCACGCAGTACATGCGTCGCGGCGAGGCATGCGAGCCTTGCGCGCCGGCGCCGCTGGCTCCGCTGGCCGCGCCGGCGCCCGTGCTGGCGCTGCAGGTGGACGTGGCGGACGCGCCGCTCAACCTGTCCAAGAAGTCGCCATCGCCGCCGCGCGCCTTCATGCCACGCATGCTGGAGGCGTGAGGCCGGCCCGCGGAGCCGCAAGTCTCCGCCACCCCCCACCCCGACCTACTATAAATTCAATAAACTATGTAGTTAATGATCGTTCGCAAATCGGTTTAATATATATGTGATAATTCGGTTAAGACGCGTGCGTGCGTGCGTGGCCGGTGCGGGACGAGGAGAGCGCAATAGACTGAAACATAATTTAAGACTATATAAGTATAATTTATAATGCAATGCAGCGCCGGTCGCGGTGTGTTTGTGTGTGTTGTATGTGCGTATGTGAGCGTGCTCAGTCATTTGTTTGTTAATATAATGACAGGTTGTCGAATTAAAATAAAACAAACTTGTAAAAATTTCTTATGACTTTGATTCCAATCCTTGTTATTACGAGTATAACCTAATGGACGACAAAAATATTGCAATACAACATCGAGAGGAGCTACAAAACTTCACCAAGACAAGATCCCTCTTGAACTTGAATATAATAAGGTCAATACATCTTAAACTACGACCTAAAGAATGCTTTGGGATCCTAGCAAATTAAATAAAAGGCTCGACATACATTTCTATAATTTTATTCAAGAACTCATTGATGGTACGAGACAAGATTTATGATTACAATACGTTAAAGTGACATAACATATTCATATACTCGTAAAAGCAAATAGCGGTGACACCGAATTCCCCCTTATATAAAATCTAAAATTTTCAACACCATCAATATCCGAAGGCAAAGCAGAGATGTGACGAGTGAGGATATCGTGGTGCGGAGGGCGCGCGGTCGTCGACACGACAGCATCACTTCCGCGCCGCCGCTGACCCCGCGCGTGACGTCGCCAGTTCCGTGTTCCGGCCGCCCGGCGCTCGGTCACACGATCTTTTCCTGACTTCTCAATGCTAAAAATCAAATTTAAATAATAGAATATACAAATTACAAACATTTTTTGAGGAAATATTAAAATCGACCATACCATTGAATTGGTATGTTCTTATGTCTTAATGCCAATTAAAGTGGAAAACGATCAATAGTCTTTCACCTAGCTTATGATCTAAAACATAAAATGAAAAAAAATATTTATCACTGAAATATAATAACTTATACTAGTAAATATAAAAACAAATACAGTCATGAAACAAGGCCTATTTTTATCAAAATATTTTTTATGATATGAAGAAGAAATGTTCATTTATAATAAAAAGATATTTCGATATTACAAATCTGATTGACCAATGTGAAAAAATCTGATTAAAATTCACACCTTTACGAAGTTTTAAAAACTGAGAGATATTTCGAGTATTGTTAAAGCCTCCCTACTACTGTACTGTAGTTAGTAGGCTGTTAACAATTCTCCTATGAACATTTCTAGTTCGTAGTTGTTTACCGTTGGTTTACATCGCCAAGAACAAACAAAACAAAAACATACCATTATTGTTATACCAAGGGTACCGAGCCTATAAGGGAGAATGATAGTAAGTTCCTACGAAAACTCACAGTTAGAGTACACTAACTATCATAAGAGAAAGCAGTATCGACATTTTAAGATATAAGAGGTTATCTGATTTCTTACGGAATTTTCGACTAGTAACTAACCTTTTCTATTTCCAATAGATTTTATTCCTTTGACTAAATAAGAGTAGCTATTCCTCATCAAGAGGTCCACTCATCATGAAACTACTTCACTACTGCACTACACTACTGCAACTTACTTGGGGATAACCAGGTTCCTTACCGTGTACTTTAGTTACTTATCATTCTGAATATAGAAGGAATTGCAATGTGCTTTGCTTGTTCTCTACATTTAAGGATGGTCTGTGGACAAAACGAATGCATACATGCGATGTCGGGTGGGTGCAGCTCCTCGGGCTCGTTTGTGCAAAGGATAGCCGGCGGGTGTATTGACCGGCGCGGCGCGGCGGCGCGGCGGCGGTGCACTCGCCGGCCCTGCACTTGACTCGTGCCGCAGCGGTGCATCGCCCTGTGCTCCCGCACCCTTCCCACCCCGCGCACACACCCCACACCCACGTACTACACCCTTCCTCCAGATCCTTGCAAATGCCATCTGCTCTCTCCTACATCAAAATGTCAGGGGTCAAACCCCCGTGCTTATATTGCACGTGTTGTTTATTAAGTTCCTCTATAGATTAATACCTAACTATTGCTTGCTTCTGTGTCCGCAATTAAGCTATTATTTTGAAAAAAAGTACTTTTTACGTGTTGCACTTCAGAAATTAACCTCTTCAAGCTAAGAAAGCCGGTGAAAACAACAAAGTCTTAAAGATACCTTTTAATTACGTATCTATCTTGTATACTTATAGTTAAATTAGAGGATAAGAAAAGAATATGATCAAGAACTTTTAAGTATATTTCATTTATGTTTTTGTAACTTGATGGTATTTTTTGCACTGTTGGTGTAACTTTTTTCTCCGAACGTTTGAATATCATCTCAAGTACATACATTACACATTATTTTTACAGCACAGAGAAGATAAATATTAGTACATACTGATGCTATTTAGCACCCAGCATTTAATAATTAATGGAGTGTGAGTATCATTTAAAAAAATCATATTTCGTACACATTACTTACAACGAAAAAAATGTGTAAATTCAAAGACTACTAGACAATATCAATAAGAAGAAAAAAGTAAGCAATAAATGTCCACTCGTGCGCAGACTGGACGGACTGTTACTATATAATGAAGTGATGTTTAGAGAAATGTTATTTTATCCAATTTGTTTATGTCACTTAAAATAAGTAATTAGTGGTTTTGTTATCTCTACATGTTTTCTGTCGGGTGGAATGATGTTATGTAGGCATGGTGTAAATACACGAGACCTTCGGGCGACGTCGACGCCGACGTGCGGAAAGCCCCGAACTGTCCGCGACCCGCGACCTTGTCGGGCGAGGTCGTGCCCGCGCCCGCGCCCTCGCCCTCCCGCTGGTTCACGCGGAAACAGGACGCCTCATCACATTTAATAATACACTAATATCACTTTGACTTGTTTGACATTCAAGCTCAATAAAACAAAAAAAAAACTGCCTAACCTTGATCGCAGAGTCCTTCTATTGTTTCCACATACATGTCACTTTGACTCACAAATTGTTTGGTTAGGTTATCTAATGAAATTCTATTTGTAGAGACTAATTTGCTTTTTACGAAAATGTCAAATTGCAGCTAGGTGATAAGGTTTTGCTAATATTATACAATTTTATTTCATCATTGAATTCACGTTATTACTTGTGATATTAAATTTGCACAAGACGTAGGCGGAAAACGAGTGGGCCGGGGGTGGCAGGGGTGACGCGTGGGCGCGGGGTGCGCGGTGGCCGGGGGGGGGCGCGGGGCGGCCGGCTCCAAGGTCGCAGAGTCACAGCCGGGCAAGGTCGGCGTGCCCGCGCGTGCCCGCTCCCGCCGCCCTCCCCGCACCACCCGCACTTCACACCCGATCACTCCCTAGATTTGCGTGGGACGTGACCTTTATCCACGCTCTGGAGCAATTATTGTATATACATAAATACTTAATGTTCTTAGACTTGCATAACATTCACGCTAGAACTAGGAGACCGGTATTCGAATCATTTGTTATTTCATCAATTTAATTGATTAGGAATACTATTAGAAAAGAAAAATAGCAGATAATTTAGGAATGGTTACAAATACACCGTCTGAACCTGACATGTGTTGTCAAAGTCAAAAAAACTTTTTGTGGTGCGAACCTTCTCTGGCTTCAATAGAGTATCGTTATCAAGTGATCAAAAATCAGTTCAATGCTGAAAGAAATAAAATTATTGATAAAGAAATCATAAATAGAAAATAGATTTTAATGTGTCTCCCACCTTGCGCGTGTACGTAAAGGTATGTTTATAGAACAGGTTGCGATGTTGAGTGGACACGAGGAAGCTGTGGGAGGAAGCGATCGATAAGAGGATGAAGAGAGCAATAAGGCGAACCCGGCATTATTACTTATAACCTTTTGACCTTTTATAGTGTATTTTTATTATAATTAATTAATGAAGTGGATAATGTAAGTTCTATAGTTTTCTAACACGTAATGGACGGAAATAATTTCATGGAGGATGCGAAAAATCTTTTTTCTGTACATCTCTATTTAAGGTAGGTAATGCATTTGTAATTTTCTAACTCGTTGCAGATGTCTATTAGTAGAGATCACTTCGCAATTTTTAACAAAATCAGGCGGAAGCTTGATCCTTTACAACCCTGTATTAAAAAAAATCAATGGAAATCTTGTACAAGGAGTGATTAGAAGAAAAAGTATTTATATTTTTCCGCGTTACCCCTTATAATGGTAAGAGGTAAGGTGGCGAAGATCAACCCCCTTTGACCTTATCTGACCTTTCTACTCTTACTTTATACAGCGCCTTTTATTAAAGTTAATAGCGTACCTGTAACTTGTTGAGGATAGCGTTCAGGTTTACGGTGATCAGATAAACACTTGTTTCAACAACCTTTATATAAAATATATACCTTTGATAGCTACTCACAATCAAAACTTTAAGACGAGTAACTTCAATTTTTTTATAAAAGAAAAGGGACCAAACAAGCGGCAGGAACACCGAGGTCATCATTGACGCCCATGGACATCTGCAACACCAGAAGAACTGCGGATGCGTTGCTGGCCTTTGAGAAAGAGATAGGCTCGCTTCTTGAAGGACCCTAAGTTGTATTGGTTTGGATAAACAGCCGAGGACAGACCGTTTCACAAGGCACTGTAGAGGAGTGCCAGCCATCCAGGTGGTGAGGATAGAACCTGCTTGCAGTATCTCGTTGATATGCAAAAGAAACTGGGTGGGCGACACTACACAGCCCTGTGGGACACCACATTAATTGGTTTCGGTCAGCGCATGCAAATTAAAATTTAAACAGAAACCAAAAATCTTTTAGATTACACTGTCTATCTGAGAAAAAAAACTTGGTGATTGTACAGGCGGTTACAAAATATGATTAAAAATTATTTTGATGTTCGAGTTTTCGAGCCCCCTGATGATTTGATAACAAAGGTTTGTTCCACAAAAAGGTGTAGTTTAACAAACAAAAACCATGGTTTCAATAATACAATTTATTTAAGGATTTTCGAAATATTTGAATAAATGTAAAATAGTTAGCAAACTTTAGAGTCCTCTAGCGTCCAAACAAAAACTTTGGATAGAGGTAATTTGGGTCAAAACGTCATATTTTCGACCAAGGAATTTGTGGTAGTCCATTGTACACGTCTTTCCCGGACATCCTGTATATTTTTTAACAAAAAAATGAAGCAAAATCATTTCCACGACAAGCAATAAAACTATACTAACCCTATAAGTAAATCTAAAAGAAACTAGTGTAGCCATATCTAAATAGTGTTATCTTTTACGGCAAAGATATTAAAAACGAAGACCTACAATTGTTATAATTAGGTATTCCATGTTATTGCTAAAACAGTGTCCTTGATGTCAAGTATTTGGAGCAAGAATTTAGGTCAGCCCAGGGAGGATCTTACGGACTAGACTACGAAATTCAGGAGACCCAGATTCATAAAACTTGTATGAGTTTGTTTAATTGTTATGTCTTCTATAAATACAAATATTTTATTATCCAATAGGTATCAAATAAGAGAGATTATTTAAGAATCTAGAATTTTAAATCAATACAGGTTACTGCAATTCTGACTAAAAACTTTACTAGAAAATAACACATTCAAAGTTCCGTAAATACTTCTGGAGGGTTTGAGTCTCCCCTTTGTTTCAAAGATGCCGGATGAATAAGTGGATTTCTTCATTTTATATGCATGATAATGCAACAAATTTCATATGAAATATTTAAACTTGCACAATTGTTATTTTATATTCAAGATAAATTCAAACACGAAAAGTTACTCAGCTTAAATCAAAGAATCTAAATTGTAGATAAGGGAATAGAATTGGGTGTTCTGAGAGGGCCGACTTTTGTCGGTTGCATAACTTAGTGTTGTGGGAGGCTGAGCGTTCGGGAGTGTTCTGGAGCGAGGGTGCGCGGGTTGCGGGGTGCGGGTGCGGGGTGCTAGGGGCGGCGGGCGGGGGTGACGAGGTCGCGGCAAGGTCGCGCAGCCGCTACTTCCAGAGGTACCATCCCTAGACCTCTTCGCCGGCCGGGGCAAACGGACAATCTAATCATACACAGCATACGTGTCCATAAACGTTTTAAACGCTATCTTATATTACGGAAAAAGAGTAGTTATTTAAAAACATTATCACGTCTTTATCTTATTCTTGTGTAATGTTTGCAAACTCAAGGTTGTTCCACGTCTGTAGGTATACGAAACGATTCGAGCTCTCCGTATTTAGTGTGACTTGTGTGGCTTAATGTTATATAAAACTAACAATCTATTTCCTTACTTTATTTCCTAGAACATGAGTAACATAACACAATCATGTCCCTCGGGTGTCGCTAGGCGAGGAACATTTAATTGTGTTGGGTGGGAGAGGGGCGATTGACGTAACCCGTGTTCGCTCTAGTGTTAGGAAAAGTTACCTTCCACGTGTACCTTGGCTGATGCACAAACTAGAATACAATGATATTGAAACGCTAATGCGCCACCATCGCTGAAATACTACGATGATCACGAACTTACATAAAAATGATTTGATGAGAATCGTTTAAAAATTGCCTTTTTTATTTTTAACAGTTTGCGTACATTTTTATAAATTTATTATAAACGCGGAAATATTTTATCAAAGACATGATTAGATACAGTATTAGAATAACAGTTTCAGCAGCATTATTTGACTCTATAAAAGCCTACATAGAAAGCAAACGTACAAAAAAGCGTTGTTTTCAATACAAAATAAGATTATTTTAATGAACTTAATATCTTTCCTGATTTTCTTGTACGTAGTATATATTATTGTTAACAAGAGCCATTATTTGCCATGTAAATGCTTATGTAACCTTAACCTTTAACCTTATATTCGCCAAATGTACACTGAATGTTATATTTTTGTCGCTATGTATTATGTGAAACTTGTAATGACTAGTGTTAAAAGTATATACTCGTTATCTAAATTAAATAACTAACAACGAGGTATAGTAGGAAATCAATAAGCTGTGACCCGTAAAACAGGCGGTTCGTGTTACAGTCGACTGGTTGTTGGTCGGATGGGGCATGTGCCAAAGGGCTGGCGGGTGGCACGACCTTGTCGGCCGACATTACCGAACATGTAGGTCAGTGAGACCATTCGCCCTTGACCTACGATAAAGGCACGCCCTTAGTGCGCCCCGACTCCCCTTTACAATAGTCACTGTTTCACAAGACCAACAAGAAAGGTCGTTCTTAAGAACAAATACCTTAACTGTAATGCTTATTCAACTCGATATCACGTATAACCCCGGTATCTATAATGCGATAATTCTTAAAATATCAAACGTCGATCAATGAGTTCTCTTCAAACGTATAGGTAAATATGTTGCAATGACGTATTCAAATGTACCTTCTGACATTTTGATAACCTCTATGACATTGTGGCGCCGTGAAAATTTCTCAGTTGTTGTTGACAGCTGTTTGCAAGAGAAACCTGAGAGAAAATCGCAATTGGCACTCGCGTAATGATTCACCGAGTGAACGTCAGAAATAAATCTACACGAAACTAACTTGTAAACAAGTGATGCGCCATATTACGGACATGGCGCAACAACTGTAATAGGAATAGTAGCGGCTTGACTTTACCATAACATAACCTCAACTATTAACATATCACACGCGGCAGTGGAACAGGAAGAGATGACGCAAGAAGTTGTGCGATTTGAAAATAGCGACTCGACTTTACCATGACCTTGCGCACAAATACTATTATCGACATCGCTGCTACGCCTCGTACAAAGGAAAATCGCATGTTTTCACGAATAATTTCGCACAGAATATCGTGTTTTCGCGAATTATTCCGGGAAGCGGAGATAGAGGCGAGTAACGGGTTGGCTGCGATTATTCAGATATCGCGGGAGCAGATCACGGGCGTGCGGGTGTGTGTGACCACGCTGCGCATGTGTGTTGCCGTGACATTGAACTTCACTCTTCACGCGGCGGCGCACGAGTTGCGTAACCGCTCGTTGAGATACTGATACAAATATACTATACGCACATCACGCCGTCCCAGCGACGTCCGTTCTCGTTGCCTCTTTACTGAAAAAAAAATTAAATATTGGATTTTCAGTAATTTTTTTAAAGAATTTCCGTTTCATGTAAACCACAATAACGAGAAATTAAATCTATATTTGAACGAATAAAAACATATAAAATTAAATAACGGTTACTTGACTGTTACTAAGTAAAACGGTTCTATTCAAAAATGTATTGAATCAATACGGAAGGAATAAAGGCAGGGAAGTGATAGGACATTGGTCAGTGTTGTCTCGAACACGTGGTACGAATCAAGTTTACTGATTTGGACAATGACATTGACATTGGTTGCCGGTTGCCGTCGCCGGTGACTGCGCGACGCGATGCTATCGGGGCCGGGTTTATATTTTTAATACCGTATCCAGCCCACTAATAGATTCCGAGCCAGAATCGAGAACATCAAAAGTCTAATAAAATTCTAGAACATCTGTACTATTTTAAAATGAATGATATTCAAATTGATAAACATTTTTTTTTTTCAATGAAAATTATACATTTTTTCTTTTTTTCAATGAAGGCTCTTCGTCTATGATCGATGTCGAACGAGTTTTTGTTGGATAAAACATGGTTTTGGGCTTATATCTAAACAGTTTGCAACAATACTTTTTCACTTTGAGTATGTTTTAATACAAAAATATTAAAAACAATTCAGACATTAGTTCACTGTATACTATATATGTACATAATATGTCACCTTGAAGAATAATCAGGAACATACAGTGTGTACAGAGTTAATAAAAGTTTTATACTAACTCGCACATAAGTCGTTACAATGTCTACGTTTAAGGCGACGTATGCATATTATTCCGTATTGTTTCCTGTAATTTATTTACAAAGTGCATATATATTTCTAGAATATTATTTAAAAACATCTTTAATTGTAACACATGTTGTGCAATACTATGCAGAGATCTGCCATTTAAATATTTTATAATGTGTCTTTGTTTAAATTCATTGACAACCATCATTGCGATTATACGTACGTTTTTTTTAATGTGCGTTCATAACTTAATGTCTTACGCCACATTATTCAATCGGAATTATAACGAAATTGTGAATTTAAAAATATCCACTTCGTTTATACATATGGAATTATTATATGTAGGAAATGTTAGTTTTGTATTTATACATATAATCCGATATGGAGATAATATTTTGTCGCGCTATTATATCGCAAACAACGACCTTGTGACGCAGCACGGAAGAGACGCCTCGCGAATCGGTACCTATCGAAAAACAACTCCATGGAAAAGATAGCCTTTATATTGTTGCAAAGTATTATTATATGCCTAATAATACAACAATTTTTCATAATATTATTGTGTAACTTTACTGAGAATAGCAACATACTGTACGAAGGTACGGAACGCCGAAGTGGAAGTAAC
Organism: Papilio memnon; assembly: GCA_003118335.3. Taxonomy (NCBI): domain Eukaryota; kingdom Metazoa; phylum Arthropoda; class Insecta; order Lepidoptera; family Papilionidae; genus Papilio; species Papilio memnon. The sequence continues at coordinate 5,248,962 of LD688941.1, forward strand.
TATAGCATTGCCATTTGCAACTTACTTTACTGTTATCCAGCACGATGACGGATGCACAAAGCGACTATTTAGGGGATATTTGTTCTGTATCTATCTATCAATTCGAGAACAACAACCGCGTTGAGTTACAACCCGTTTACGACGTCGAAGTTCGTAGCTTTGCGACATCAAAGTCCAAAGTATCTGCTTACCCCTTTGGATTACTGGATTGAGTTGTGATGTTATTGAGGTGCATTAATATCCTATCGATTTGTAAATTATAATGCATAAAAATAAAATTCCATTAACAAGTAGTAGTAAATAATCTGGATTTCTTATAAAGGGCAAATTGAAAGCAGTCGATGAGCAAGAAGCGAACCGGGCGGCCTCCGCAAATAACAGCAAAGTAGCAGGTCCGGGTGCGGCGCGGGCGCTGTCGGGCGGGAGCGGGCGCGGGCGCGCGGCTCGCGGGCGGCGGTCTAATCTGACTGTACAAATAGCGGCAACCTTGAGATTCGGCGCGAGCGACAAGGTCACCGCGCAAATCGTTATCAGCGTGACGTCAGCGCGTGACCTCCGACGGACCTTCGCCGAGGTGCCCGCGCGATAACGCGGCCAGATACCGATGGCGACCGATAGCGCGCCGCTGCCGCCGTCGCTCCTCGCGCTCGTCGCGCGCCGCACTTCGCACGTCTTTACTCGCACCTCGCGCCTCGCACTTCCGCGTCACATTTGCAACAGCTAAATGGCTTCTTGTTGACCTATGCATACGCTATTATTCATGAAATAACATTGCTAATTCCTTAATCGACCTACGCTAGAATCATAATTTTAAAGGTTCACCTCCGCTTCGCAACTGTTCAGTCCACAAATTGCTAATAAAATCGAATTAACCTTTTAGATGAGCACGTTTTTTATGCTTGTTTTTATACTCCTACACTAACTTTCAGAAGCAGGTAAATATCATTTCCGCATTATTAAAATTAAGAATATTTACAAAAATGTTTAAACATTGTATGACAGTTTATTGATTTAATTAAATTAATATACACTAGCTACCTGTATTTTAGCAATATTAATATGTACAAGAAAAAACGAGATTCAATTTGAAAACATGTGAAGATGTGTTGGAGTATAGCCAGAGGTGTTTCACATCAGTCGATTGGAATCACTTTCTACGATGTTTATCGGCGTTGCTCGCAAAAATAAACGTCTGACCTTGAGTATTCATGGCCGCGCAAAAATATCGACTTGACATTCTAAACGATTTCCCTATCTTCGAGTGGCTAACCAGGAAGCTGTGGCCGCACCTCGCGCCTCGAGGTCACGCAAAAATTTAGATAATGTGTTATTTGTCACTTGTAATTATTGTTTAATGTTCTTCGACGTGTCACCTCTACGAATAATGGCATTGAGATATTATTATGCAGTTGCAAATAGGTAGGGTATATTATGTAATATACAATGTTTATTTTTGCTTAGTAAGAACCTATTTGAATATTTCTTTTTGGCGTTTTTTTTAAGCAAGAATTAAGTCCCAATTTATGAAATTTAATAAGAAATCGGAGATTTACGCTAGATCATACTAAAATAATTAAAATAACTTAAGTTTTCCTATAAATTAAAACATTTGTGGCTATCATAATTTACAGCCTTATTTGCCCGTGTTGTGAAAAACATCATGTTTACGTAATGCGTAAAACAATTTAGTCTTCATAATTGCTGTTTCAAAAGCTATTTTAATTGTGGAGTGACATGGGTAATGGTGCGTAGTTGTTGAATGTTTACCACTGGCAACATTGTAGCAGTGTCCATGTTTCAGTACATTTTGTGGCATAAAGTACGCGTTTTATGTCCATCTATAATGAACACATGCGCAATCAGTAATGAAATGTAAACGTATATCGAATTTACAATATCAACAAGTATAGTTTTACGTTTAAATATTATTTGTTTCTTATTAAATGGTGAACAATAAGAGGTTTTGTCACAAGCATAAATGCCATAATCCCAGCCTACTATCAACAAGACTTTACGTATCTCGATGGAACGCACTCTCTTAGAGCGTTTGACAATATTTATAAAAGCGGGTTCACTGCGACATCCACCCGTTATATGGCCAGTATGTTGTTACAAAGGTTCTAATAAGTGATGAACCTTTATATCCTCGTCTATGCATAGTTCTGTTCAAATCAACATTTTAGCCTATTCGTAAATCTGAAATAATATTTTCTTATCTATTCCCACAATGGTAAGGACGAGAAACACATAAAATCGTAATAAAACTCTAGCACGATTCATTTTTATTGGCGAGATAAGAGAGCAGTATAGGTTTTACACGTGCTCGCTTCTGGAAACATTGCGTTACCATATTGGAGGCCTTGACTTGCGACATTGAAGTTCCAAGACATTATTAAAGAAATAACGACGGCTCCTACGAATAAATTGGTAAGACGAAAATGTAATTTTTCAGAACCATTTTATTGTACGTTAACGACATAGACAAAATTTCTCCTATGTTACTCCATTCATAATCTTTAACAACATATTTAAATTTTGATTTCAGGAAAATAAAGATCTTATTTACCAATGTTCCTAAAGCTTGAATACACATTTTGCTCAAAAAGCGAGTTACTACCTTTTACATAGGATCCGTAGTATCGACGTTCCCTAAAGCCTTCGGATTCTTTACCTTGAATTCAATCATGTGACTTGAGAGCGAGGCCTGGACTGAATTTTTTTCTGATTTAATATTGTGAAATACAATGTTCACATTCACGTTTTTGTACCACTACATGTAAAATAATCAATGTTTTATTATAATTTCTTGTATGGATTTATTAACGAAATTATGACAGATATTGTAATTTATGTGCATATTAATATGTTTAACTAGCTTTCGCTCGCGACTCCGTCCGCGTGGAATTAAAAAAAACAGCCTATGTGTTCTTCCCGACTATCCTCCACGTCTATACCAAATTTCATCGAAATCCGTTCAGCCGTTTAGGCTACAAACTCTAAAAACATCCATCCATCCATCGCTGTCGAACGGAATAAATAGTAAGCTACCTCCTCACCAATTTTCAGCCATATCGGTAAAGCCGTTCTTGAGTTATAAATAGTGTAACTAACACGACTTTCTTTTATATATATAGATATAACATTTAAAAATAATAATCTTTCCTCTCTTCCTGTTCCTTATACATGCAAAGCGACATTATTATCATTAAAATTTTCCCCGTGATTATTAATACTTCCATGATTGACCACGTGTATATATTAAAAATAATTTAGTTTTGAATTGTGCAAATGGTAAGTAAAGTTAGGCATATCTATAATTTGTTATTAGATGAATCTCTTTTATTTTAGTTTAAAGCCTTTATTATAAATAAAAAAACGATATTCTTTTTGATTCTCTATTGTATAGTATAGATAGCGAAAGCAAATTCCATAGAATATCATACAAGACAAATAACAAGTAATTATTAAACGCAAGAATAAATAACATACATACTGCAATTTGAATCATTTATTCAAGTCAATAAATCATTTATTTCTTACACGAAATTAGTGTGCAATTGTTTGTGCATAAGCGAGGCGGTGTTGCTTCGTGGCGCGGGCGCGGGCGCGGCCTGACCCCAATTGGAATACGGACACGCGAGAGAAATCTTTGTAAGCCGCGAGAGAAAGGACCTCGTCCTTAATGATGCTACTGTATCGAGCTTTTAGACTAACGCCTATTGTATACCAAAATTATATTTCCTCATGCCCCATTCTTATTTTCAAAAAACATTTAAGACTAACGCAAACATTACTCAACGTAAATAAAAGAATGTAGCACTGGCAGATACTGAAAAAAATTACTAATGGTGTAACAAATTATAAAAATGGAAAAAAATGAAATGTTCAAAAATGAAATTATTTTGTTGATTTGAATCTACTGCATATTTAAGAATTGTGAAACTACTTTAGAGGTAACTAAAATAGGAATTAAGAATGACTAGTAATCTTTAACTTACGTTACTTGACTGAGATAACATCACTTGCTTAAGTGGATTGCGAGCAGTAGTTAGTTGGCCACTAGGGCAGAGATCTCAGAGGCCGTATCATAAGAGACATCGCCTCAATTTCTCTGCACATTGGGCGAGGACGGAGCGGCCTTTGACTATAGAGAAACGGACTTGACAAAGAATTGGCGCTACGGCGCCCAAGATTGTATAATACTAAATAAATTCTACCACTTTTCGCAAGGGGTGAATAAAGATGATAATCACACATGGGCATAACTTATAGACACTAACGTGAAAATTAACTGAGCATTGGCTCAAAAATTTAAACAAAACTACAAAACTCATAGTTAGTTTTTATTTGTCAACGGGAAATATACCCTATGACGGGTCCTGTCTGTTAAAAGGCAAAGGTGGAGGCGCGGAGGGTGTCGGTGATGGGCGTCGTGTTATAGATGTTGTCATCGCAGACGCAGGTTCGATTGACTTACGACTTGTAAAATCTACATACAATAATCAGTATGTAGGTCAGGGCAGTGGGCCGGGCCGTTGATGCCTGAACAAAATGTGAAGCTTTGTCATCACATGCATATCATTTGTCAAAGATCACATATAAAATTAATCGTGTAAGTACGTCGTGCGAGTTTTTAATTTTCGTGTGCCTATTTTTTATTTTAATTATATTGGATACAATACAATAATCCTCATTATTGTTGATAGATAAACACAATAACAGGTACACTACACCTTGACTGCTACTACACTACTGTGTGCATATTATGTATTTAAAATTATTATTATTATAAGTGTGAGAAAAAATTGTACCTACATTAAATAAGGCGCAACAGTTAACAATTATAATTAGGTAGTTAATTATTAATATTTTGTTGTTTTAATAAATCTTTCAGCTAATAGTATTTAGTGGTGGCCATTTAGAACAGGCATAATATTTTCTCCTAGACAAATAATATAGGATAGGATATATAGGAACAAATAATCTCTGCCACATCGAATACGATTCAAATATGTACTTGTACAAGACGATTGTTAATAAGATGTTAAATGAAATTCTAAAAATGATACGTCGAGTTAAAATAAGGAGCAATTTGAAAATTTATGAGCCAATAGAGTTGATGTATTAAAGAAGAGAAAGCGAAACAATGTGAGCGCGCGGCCGCAGCGCTGCGCCGGCGCCGGCGACACACTTCCGTGCTCTTATTTACATTCTCGTGTAACAAACTGCCCAATTTCTCGTATTTCAGCGCGATGCGAAACAACACCGACCCGTATCCATTGGTCAGTGACCTGCATTACTTGCTGACGTGTCAACACATTTTTTTACGATTCATCGTTTACTCGGATGTCGCCTTTTTTGCCAGTGAACCGTGTGACAAATGGGAACGAATGGACGCTGGGCGCAACGACCGTTCTTTCAAGCTTATAGAGACTCAAAATAAACTTTGCAAAGAACAGATTAAAAATCATGGCAATATATCAAGCCGTGATTAATGGACAGTATTAAATTATATGTCGAGATATTTTCATGGAGATTATGTACAGGTTCAAGAGATTAGACTTTCGCTTTGCTGTGTTTAATTAGACATTCAAATTATAAAACAGATATTTAGACTATGCTTTCACTAGTTACGAATAATTATGCTATGAATTGTTAACTAATTACTTCAGTAAGTAAATAATTAATATAATATGCTATCTAAAATGTGGATTTGTTTTAATAGTAATTTACCTGACAGAAAATTAAGTTTGTTAATACAATTAAAATTAAATATTTATTTGTCATGTAATGATGATTTAATTTTTTTTTTATTTCACATTGAACGGATTAATTTTTAAGTTTCGCAAAAAGTAACAAGATTCCTGGAACTGTGGCACACGTATATTGAGCCAATACTGCTATTATTGACGTCTTACGCACGTGAGATGGTGCGTGAGACGGCCAGCTCCGCCCAACGTGACTGCCGAAACGCAACACAATACGTCTGACATTGTAATGTATGCCCGAGTCACAATCGGTGACAGCGAAAGTGAATTCGATAGTTTGCAAATGTCCAGGTCAGGAGTACAGGTATTTGTAGACGTTTATCAGGTATTCGGGTAGCGTTATATTTTAATAATACATAAGAAGGTGTCAGTGTTTTAAAAGTAATAAAAACATAAATGCACTTATGTTGAACTTATAGGTGATCATCACCTACAGTTGCTTATAAGCTCTCTAAGTTGTAGAGCCTTCTATCTCTTAAATTAAACTGGACTTTTGTAATCTGACGGAAGTCAGAGCGCACTTCTCAACTCCAGCTGAAGAAGATTCGTAAGTTCTCTTGGAAATCATGTTGACAATCGATATTATCGTTAATAATAACTAAGGTTTTTTGTAACGGATTCTTTAATTTTCTTATCATATTATACATAATGGGCTTTCCTAGTTTAAATATGTCACATTTCGTAACCTTCACGACACGCAAATAGTTCGTTGTTTTTAAAACGTGAATTCCTCACGAACAACTAGTACAATTAATGTTCGTACAACATTTTTGGCACGGTAACATTGACCGTCTTCATTTTCAAATTTCAACAAGGTTTTTAATATTGGCCAGGCACTTTTTTTTAAAACTTCGACTTTTCGCACTGAGTGGGCAGTTTGTTTACAGCCGACCGTTTGATTTACGACTTCAAACAAACGTCCAATGCACAGTCGGAGAGCCCGGGGCAAGGCCGTGACGTGTTTTAGCAGAAACTAGTGTAATAATTAAACTATTGGCATTGCCACCGCTAACATTAGTTGCATAGCGGAAAACTTCTTGCGATTTCAATGACATTCATATATCTACGTATGTACTATAATAACAATACAATTACACTGTTTACAGCTGGATATGATAAGGCGAATCGCGATTACATGCATCATGCGATACCTTTCTGTGCGTTCATTCAACAAGATTCTTGCAATAACTTGAAACATAGTTATTGAATTATTGTAAAATTAGGTATTTTACTATCTCCACATGCCATTGATACTTTTACGAAAGAAACTTGTAAATGCCATTTTTTAAAGTACTTATTGCAAAATATGACAACTTTTCAGTAGAATGTTTAGTAGATTGTAAATCAACTAAATAAACATGTTGGGGATTTTTTCTAAGGAACTTTATTTATATTATTTTTTAAATGTTGAACAAAAGCATTGTTATTGAAAGCATGAGGCGAACTGTGACGTAGTACAACTGCGCTGTTCAGTATACAGTTATATGCCATTCACTCGTGATATTTACGTTGTTAACAAAGTCAACGGTTAAGACCTTGCTGTCTGCCTACTAGGAAGTGTTGAAGTCAATTCTAAGACCTAAGATTACGTCGCATTAATGATATAATAACGGATGTCTGCACTGCTACAACGGCACTAGAGTCAATAAAGGAATAATCCTAATACAGCTCTGACTACAAGATCACGCATTTAACGTGAAATTACACTTAACATGAAATTGTTGCAAAATATTGACTTTTCAACCGAATTTCACACGCCTACTGTGTATTTTCGTCCTTATAAGGCGGGTAATTCGGGCCTGGGGGTCGGGCCGGGGGACGCGGGGGCTCGAGCGGCCTTGCGGCAGCATCATGCGATATTTTCGCTCTCGACGTTAATGCGGAAGACTATTTCAAGAGTCAGGGTCGTCAGTCGACGGCCGCGGCGCCCGTCACCCGCGCTTCTCACTCACGCGTAGTGTCGGGTTTCCGGAAGGCTGCGCAGCTCCGCCACCCCTCTTTGTCCTTTATTAATTGTCATCTAAAATTACTTTGTAAAAGTTTATGTACGTCAACTTTGAAGACCTTCGTTCAACCTCGTGTTGGTTAACTTTGTCATTGCTTATCTCTTGGCATGCTATTAGTTGACATAGTATCTTTAGGACAGTAATTTCTTAGTAAACAGTGTAACAAATTTTAAATATATTTTTTTTTGCTGGGAACTGTACAATTTTAGTAGGCAATGTAATCCATCTTTGTTTTTATTAAAAACATGCGTTATCATTATAACGTTAAAATAAATCAGTTCATGTATAATATTTCGGAATTTCCGCTCACCGTTTTTGTCCATTTGTTTCCTGGTATTACGTCAATCTAAAGCCAAAATCCATTAGATGAGTGATAAACAAGTAGCAACTTTATACGCCTCACAACTTGGCACGACATTCAACATGAAATATATTCATCAATCTGTTTCACATCACAACAGATCTGGGGATTTACCCTTAAGTAGACAAATGTTTTATTTCTTTCCTATGCCGATACTTAATACAATCTACAAAACGCACCCAACAATTTATTAATTAACAATTCATGTTACAAGATATTACACTAAAATGTTAATTTATTCGAATATAAAATATGGAATGTTGATGACAATAAGTATTTATGATTCCAGTACCTGATTAAAATAAACTAACCATTTATAATAATAAGGAAATGATCGTTCCAGCGCATTGAGAATGTTTTCAATGGAAGCCAATCTCTGTTCTCGTGGCCGTAGTGTTCTGTCGACCTTAACCCGTTTGTGTGAAGGCAGTCCATAGTCATGTAAATGAACAGAACCCGCACAACGGTAGGAACCCAGGCCGCAAACAATCCTAGATTTAACATGCTTTTGTTTGGGATTAAATACGCTAGGATTAACAGGTCTAGCAAAGTTCAAATAATGTTGAAGTAGTCATTGTAAGATATATCTATCACCCCGATCGAAGAAATATTGAACAAACAATATGTGGCTTTAGTAATAGACTTACGAATAATCTTTTGATGCAGAGTGACAAGAGAAAATTCCGCGATTGGTTTTTAAAGTAGTTTTAATTTGTTGTTTATTGTTTTCCAACATCCAAATAAACGAATACTACAGAAGAAAAATGAGATTATTCTTCAAAATAGTATTTCGAAATCATGAAGTATTGTACCAAGTTTTTATTATATTTTCAATAGTCAATTCATTTAAAATAAATACGCAGTTGCAAGGTAGTGTTGTACAGTACAGCGCCCATGACCCAAAATATAATTACTTATTATTATTTTACATCACGTTTAGGTCATACTGACACAGATTGTATCAATGAAATAATAAAACTATTTATTGATAAAAAAGTAATACATATTAACGAGGAAATTTCGAACGGAAAGTCCTTGACTTTTATGTGATCTACATACGGAATCCTTAACAGCATATACGTTTACGTAAATCCAGATTTAGCATTACAAAAGCATTGTGATTTAAATATATAAGTCGTATGAAGCCACCTTTGGAAGTCGAACAGTGCAAGGTAATCGCTAACGTCTCGACCAACCTTCAGATTTTTCCTGAAACTATTTGCAAAATAAAAATGTGCGAAGTTAGGATGAGATCACAGGTATGCGCTACGTCCGATCTTATGTATTGATTTACCATATGTTTTAGTATGCCACTTCTATGGTTGCTGTATATTTTTTTCTAATTTGACTGCATGTTTCAATATCAGCTTTATTACCTACTAGCTGTTCCCTTGCGGCTTCATCCGCGTGAAATTATAAAAACTTTATTTTATTGTTTACATTTGTCAAATTCTCAATTGCAAATGTCAAAATGACATGATGTGATGACAACCATGGCAATCTTATTTCCTTGATGTTGGCAGCTCGTAGCTTATGGTCTCATTCCCACATTAGGTTTTTTTTCAATTTATTTACCCCCTAAATTTAATAGCGTGAAAATATGTAGTCTAAAGCGTGACGTAAGTGTAGGGCTTTTTATTAGAAAAATAATTATTCAAAAATATGCTGTAATTGCTGAGATCTTACGCCACAAAGAAATGTGTGTTTACGCTTTATTATATTAGTATATACTCGTAAGTATAGATTTTCGATTAACTCTTGGTGTTTTAACATATTAAGTGCATTTTATTTTTCAGGAAAATACTCTTCTTCTATAATAGTAAGATAAGTAATAGGAAACGTATGTACTGTTTCACCAAGAAGATCTGAAAGCAAGTTATCTTTCAAACATTTCGCTGATGTTCCAATCAACGTCTAATATCAGATTTTATTGGTATGAAAATTGTCACCATTTCCTTTGTTATATTTTGCTTGAAATATCACGATTCGATTATTTAATTACGATCACCTTGTGCAACATCCTGTATGCAAAAAATTGACCATGCACATGGGTCGCAAAAAATTAAATAAGGTCAGCAACATCGCGGATGGTAACTTGCAATTACATTGAATTGAACGGCTCAGATTCCGAAACACCTGGAAGGTGTACGGCAGGCGGCAAGTGCTTCGAGGGCTTCTACAGGTGTGCCGCACATCTGGCGGCTGGCACACTTTACCTCGGTGATTCAGTTCAAAGATGGTTTTTCATTATTTAATGCTTATGATAATAAGCAAATAATAAATATATATAATAATTAAATAATATATATACAGGTATATAAAAATAACACCAATAAATGTATATGTTTGGTAACTTTGTGCAAAAAGAATAAATAAATAAATAAATAAATGTAATGAATGAACACTATAGTCCTAAGGAATCCTGTATTGCAAAGATAAATTCCTCCTCATACAAACTTAAATGAAACCGATAAAGAAATAATTAGTAGATGGAAATGAATACATACATAAATAAATATACCGCGCAATATTGAGGAAAATTTAAAATCAATATAGGTTTTAATTTATTTCTAATAAGTTTTCTAATGTTATAGTTATTTGTTTGAAGTTAATGGTTGCAAAGGCGTTATCCTTGCGTTGGGGAGGGCGGGAAGGGCGGGGAGTGTGCAGGTCAGGCGGCGCGCCGTGTCCTCGGGGAAACCTCCGCATGGAAAGTACATTGTTCCGCAATTGTCGTTAGTCGGGGCCTTGAACTTTCCGAGCGCTGTAAACATGTTTGCGCAGTCGCCGGTCGCCGCTGCGCACTCGATATTACTTACTATGACGTCGCGAGTCGCCCCGCGACTGCCCGGCCTGCCCTCTACACACACGCTAACACTCCACTCCTTGGTTTATTCCACACTATACACGTGTTTCTAATAATATCATTTCTGTAAGCACATAAGTTAACAATCACACCTTTTAAATTAAAATAGCAAAAACAATAAAATATTAATTGTGGTTCGAATTAAACTAATATATAATTAAAAGTAATCGAAATTATGTTAAATGCAAAATTGATAACATATTAATTACGATGACGATTTCCTGATTTATTTTTGTCGCAATTAAAAACGAGAAACAATGATCGAGGAAAACAGTGTTGTTTGTGCACAGGGCTAGTTGTAACAGTCCTTTGTGACGTGCGTCCGCCATGGTGGCCGAGGCTCGAGGCTCAAGCGGCAGATAATACGCGCTCCGAGGTCGACGCGTGCTAATTGCGACCGCCGTGAGTGGACATTCTTTGTTCCAATAATGATTAATGCCGGTCGCGAGTGTCGAGGAGTATCGCAAATGAGATAACAGGAAGCGTCCGTGCGCGCCAATGTCACCGTGCAAGGTCGCCTCTCGCCGCACGTCCCGCGCCCTCGCCGCCCCTCGACTATATCGCCATCGCCACGCGTGTGTGATAATGATAATGCGATTGAACTGCCCATTGTTTTTATTCTTACATGGACAGCTTCAGCTACTGACTCTATGAAGGCTGTAATCTGCCAAACTATCTGATGTACTTATACAGATAGAATTTGTTAAGTGGGTTGACTATCATCGTACCCTATTTTCTTGTCTTATCGTAAGCATAACAATTCACCTTTGACGTAAATGTCTCGACTGGAACAAATCGGTTTGGTTCCAAGCTATGTTATATTTGGCATTTTACCAAATTCATTAAATTTAATTAACTATTAAGCACTATCATTCCTATAATTAACTCTGAGTACGACCATGCCGCATACCCGGCTGTTAATTGTGACCTCGCTGAGACCACAAATCAGTTGACTTACAGTTATAGTTTTTCAAACTCTTGTAAATAATATCTTGTATATTTTGAATTAAATCAATATGAACTCTATTGGATTGCAAAAAGTTTTAAATTCTTCTGTATGTTACGTTGCTTATCGCTATAACTCTAATCAGAAAAGCGGCAAAACCTTGAAGTTGGCCTTGAATATTTTTATCCGGATATTTCGCGAAATACGCAATTGCTTATGTCGATATAACCAACAATCAGGAGAGAGATTAAGAGAAGATGACTTAAACGATGTTTTATATTAATTTAAGAAATAAACGGCTAAAAGTTTTCATCTACTGTGTTTTTACGTCCTGAAACTAGATTCAGTCGGTGTGGAGGGCGGGCGGCGGCGGTCGGCGGCGGGCGCGGCGGGGGTCTCGACGAGGCCGGCTGTGCCCGATCTAGGAAGTTAAGAGATTCGACCTTGACCTTGCATGTGTGAAAAAATTTGGCCAGCGACTGACGACTCCTCCCCCGCCCCCCGTCTCCTACGCCGGCTAACTCGAACCAGACGTCCTCCATTGTAGAGCCATTTTACTTAGTAATTTATTACGTATTTCTGGATGCAATTGAAGACCAGTGACGCACACGCTACTTATCTTTATGAATATTACAATGGGTTTGCGGAAATCTTACTCATTGTGTTGTATTTGTATCGAGTGATGCCAGACAGGAAAAAGAACTTAATAATTTCTGACTTCTAGATTTATCTAGTTATCTAGCGAACCCCGTTTTTGTATTTCCTAAAGATATCTGAGCAAGTGCTACATATAATATTTTAAAGATGAACGATCTTCTATATACATTGCGGAAGATTAAATAAAGGTCGAATAATTTTGCGGATAAATAACCGGTTTAAAAACTACTAGTTTAAGAATAATAATGTCGTTTTCTGATACGATGGGTGTTGGTACGTACATATACATATGTATGTAAGTATTACACAACCGACAGCTGGTGGAGAGGCGCGTGATGTGGCGCTCGCGGACTGACTGCGGTCACATCAGCGTACACTTTGACTCATACCTCGTTTAACAAACTTTATTACATTTTATTATCCTCGTGAATAACTACTTCCTTACTCGTCGTTTAGGTAAGCGACAAATAAACCTAACGTGGCTCTATCTACAATTTCGCTTCTTTTTACCTGTTTAAATAACTGATAAAAGTATCCCAGTCAATCCACATCTTTAATACACATTTTTCAAATAGTTTTTTTTTTTATTTAACTTTTCAAATCCCATCCCAAACCCAATACCCCTATTCATAGACATAAATTAATAAATGTTATTTATTTCTTTCATAAAAAACTCAAAAAATAAAAATATAACGCAGGAAATGCAGATTAATTCAGTGCAGCCTTCGATTAAATACTACTAAACTAGTTATGGCTGAGCTGTGGAATTATAAATTTGTCATTATTAATTGTAATTAGTTCTCTCGCAAATACATATTTCCTGGTCTATTAATATCAATATACTTCCAAATTAATGTCATCAGCATTAGTTAAGGGTTAATCGGTAAACTTGATTTCTGTTTTTTTTTTACTATTTTTTTAATCTTTTTTATCCCCTTTACTTATCTTTCCATCACCTACAAAGCATACTTCTCAACGACCCCATCCCTAAATTGTGACGTGCATTAAAAGAATGCATTTATGTATGGGTAACAAGAACAACGGCGTATCACATCGTCGGTGAGCGGCGCGGCGACCGTCGCAGCTGATGTTATGGCAACATCCCTCCGCCCACAGCATTGTTCTCGTTTTGTTGCGCAACCTTGTTTTGCAAACATACGAGAAACACTCCCTGATTGTAGGCGTTTGCTGCGCAAACACTACATCCACGACGACTCGATTTATTGCAACAAATGCATTTCCGACTCACTTGTAATCGAATAAAAATGGGAAAAATATCCTCTAGCTCTAGTTGCCATCATTACTATCTTCAATTCGAAACTTGCTTATACAAATGTTATGAAGGATCAGCCTTGTTACATTTACTGTTGATATCGCAGTTACATGATTCTACCAGATATTTAGTTCTTGTTTTAAAGCTCTGAGTTGATCATGGTCGGAAATCGAATCCTTAACCACATATACTTTCCTGTGCTGTGACCTATCCAACTAAGTCAATTACATGTTATTATATACGCAGTAAATAAAAACATCAGATGCTTTATATTCATTAAACAAAGCGTATAAATATAGCGTATAATCGTAATGAAGGAAAAAGCCCTACTCGTTACCGAGTTATTGTGCGAACAGCGCCGCGCGTGTTGACTGGTCGTTTGTAAATACTCGTCGAACGCTCGAGGCCCAACGCCCGAGGCTCGCGGCACCGTCTAGTGGCGACCTTAATCTTGACTGATAGAGCGGCGGAGCAGCGCCCTTGCCTTATCAACACTTGTTGCCTTTCAACTCACACGAACACGCATACACGCGCTATTATACACACAAACACATAAATAGCATCGCTAAACAAAATAATCGAGATCGTTTTAACGTTACTGTTATAATGTTTTGCTACAACTATACGTAGGGTTAATCGGTCGATGTAACAAATATTTTTTGATGTTAATGTGATAACTAAGGAATGGATATTTTTTAAGTAATTTTAATTTAATTTTAACTGGTCGTAGACGGACTTTACAACAGGGAAACAGTGTCGTCTGTGGTCGTGCATGCCGATAAATAATTTGTTTCAATAAGTTCGGTTGCAAGCGTCATGACACCTCTGGGCGACGCAAATGCCATTGTCTGAGCCACACGTGTGTGATATCTGTACGGCAGTGCATTGTGATGCACTCACCGTCGATGACAGCCACAAATTGACCTTGCGGCTGTCGATAGGCTTTTGAAAATCTCCCTCTAAAAATGAATACTTGCAATGAGTGAATAAAGATTATTATGTTAATTTATAATTGTACTTTCTAATAATAACAATCAAGACAATGCCAAGTGTAATTAAAAAGTACAAAATAGCTACACAAATATTACACAATTTGTAAATTATTTTATGCAACAAAATTTCTTGCAAAGGTTTTTTTATTTTATATCATGTGGTTCGATTTATGTTACATTACGGTATTTATAAAAGTAAGATAACCAAAAGAATGAATAACTATAAACTACGAGAACTTCAACAACTTTGAAAACCAAAAGTCTCTAACAAAGACAAAAGTAATATATTGGTTTGGTATGAAGATAAGTGAATCGTAAATAAAAATCAGGTATGATAAAGCTTCTGTATTGTTTTGCGTTGCTGATTTTTTATAACCAGAGAATAGATATATATGCAATATCGTAAGTTTCCGCCCATTTCAGAACTAAAATACCTCGACATTTAATCAAGTATAAATGTATTTTCATTACCAATGTTATTTTTAAACAAAGGACACAATTTGGCAGATTGCAACCAATGTTAATGCCAAATCGTTAGACGAAAACAAATAAATTTGTTCATTATTTCGTTGACTTTGACCGCAAACTTTAGGTGCAATAATGTCATATGGTTTATTTCGATGGGACTTAAATTCCTAATGACGTGTTCGAAATACAAATATGTATATAGTGAAATTAAATGGATGAGAAATTTTAATTTTACCATTATAACGCTGTAAATGCCAGACTTATTAAAAAAAAACTATCAAAATAAATCCATAGACAATAAATGAAATTGTCAGTCAGCGAAATGTTCACATATTATTTACACTATGGAATGTAAATTAATTCGTCTATACACATTCATACAAATTGATATAAAATTGATATAAAAATCACTCGTACTAAAATGTTGCGCCCATGTTACTTTCCGAGAATTGTAAAATAAAGACAGTATTGTATTTACACACACACATTCTAGGAACGTATACTACAAGCTCTTTGTCACAGGTTTGATTGCTGGGAAGTGTTATGCCTATATCATAACGCGAAGTGACGCGACAGGGCAGATAAAATGAGCTCATATTGGGGTTAATAACGACAGTTATGCACCGAGTTTGAGCTACACTGTGACCGTTTTGTATAGCATTTACTTTATCTCTAAGTTACAATATTGTAACTACAATGTTTCCTTGGACAACAATACATAGAATATTGATCAGGGATAGAAAGTACATTAAATAAATAATGTGATAAAACCATTTATTTACTCGCTAGCTTTCGCCCGCGACTCCGTCCGCGTGGTATTGACAAAAATAAAAGTAAGTAGCCTATATGCTCTTCCAAAGTATGCTCTACACCTATGCCAAATTTTATCCAGATCCGTTCAGCCGTTTAGGGTAAAAACTCTAACAAACATCCATCCATCTACACTTTCGCATTTATAATATTAGTAAGATATGTTACAAACAATGTAATGTACATTCAAATATGTCAATGTCATTGAGTCATTCAGTGCGTCACAAACTATCACAAAAAAAAATCAATTAGGTATCTCGATAGATGACCATCTACAGCCCAAAATGATAAAATAAAAGATTTTTTTTAATATTCGGAATGTAATATTTCAATAAATAAAATCGCGGAATATCCTAGGACTTCCTTGTTCGTCGTTACGAACAACTCGCACAAAGAAAAAAATAAATAATAAATATACAATTTACCATCAAGGTTACACTGACCTTGTTTACTAGGAACCAATGTGTCAGAGTATTTAAATACATTTATGTATGACCGTCGTTGTTCGTTCGCGTTTAAAGATTTTGCCACACCAACGTGTCGTCATTGCAAAGTTTTTTTTAATCAATTTATCTGTTCTTATCCGTAATTTAAACGAATCCTTGCAGGTAAGGAAATGTAGACAATATTTTTGCGACCTTCAAATATTACAAACTGGTATTATAATAATTTATACCTGCATCAAATAACCTCTACCTAATATAAATTTATACATAACGTGATGAAAATATAACTTAAACAAAATTGTACGTGGAACTACTATCATAACTCATATAATTTTCACAGAAACTGATTATTTGTAGATGATTTAGGTCTAGTAATTACACCTGTAAAGCCTTAAAAAGAGTGAAATGAGCTCCATAAAATATCAATCATCTCGTACGTACGATAAATGAAGGCGGAAGCATTTGCCCGTTGCAACAGCAACCTTGACCCGAAATAAGAAGAAAGAAGGTTTCACAATTTTCAAGATCGGAAAATAACCTTATTCTCCCCTACACCTGTACGTCCTTACAGTTCTTGATTGAGAAAAAATAATAGATAATAATAAAATATAAGATCACGACTTATGCATTTCATTTATAATCGTTTTAATTTTATGGAAATATAGGGTCAGCTACTATAAACCTAAGAAAAAAAATAACATGTTGTGATAATTGAAATTCAACAACAATAGAAGAATTGAACAACATGAATGTTTAATTTTAATTTATTATTACAATGATCTTACAAAACCCTACAGTCCACAACAGTTCAGAAAAAGGCACACAAAAGTAAGGTCGTACGTGCGTCCGACATTATTCTCGTTCAATGCCACATCTATAAGTTAAAACAGTCATATCGCTGTAATCAACAAAAATGCCGATAGACATTGAATAGTGTTGTACGAATGTGTGTCAAGAGTGTACGCTACGCATCTGCGGCCGCACGGGGGCGTTATTGTAGCCGAGCGTTCGGCCAAACTTAATCGGTCCGACCTAGCTCGTAAAAGCGTTGTAAAAAGTGTGAAGGTCTGGCGGAGGTAAGGACTTGACGGAAAGAGGTCAAGTGTAATGCTCCGCGTTCTACTGACCTCATTTGGGAGCAGAGCGCCGCTGCGCCGCCGCGGCCATGTGCCTCTCTGTTCGCTGCACGCTGTTCGCCTTTCCTACAAGTACGTGCCCACTGCCGCTGAGCCATCCGACTTGCTGTCTGCCTGCTGTCTTACTTTCATAAGGTTGCCGCTCTGATTTCTATCATTTAATATATTTTTAGTTAGCGAAATATTTTAAATAATTGCCTTAAAAAAAGGAAAAACTACAATGAAAAGAAAAGCGTTAAACAGTCTTACTTTGTTGATGTGTTCATGATGAAAACGGATATAAAATATAATCCAAAATTTGTTTGTATTTATCTATCATGATACTTCAACGTTTCGAGGAAAAACATGCAGTTGATAAACAATCAAATTCCAAACAAGATGACACACCGCTCTAAATTGTTTAATACTTACAAAATTAAACAAAAACATCTACAATGTAACAAAGAATAGGACTTAAAAAAATAATTGAAACTACGTGACAATTTAAAACGACAAAAAGTCCGGAAGCGGTTTGTCAGGGATGGCCGGCCTCAGTTCGTCGATTAGTTGAAGGAACCTTCAGTCGTTATTATTAAAGTTTCGGCCGCGAAATCGGAGCGCTGACACACATTGTAGCCCAATAACACCATACAATCCATAATTCATACAGACCTTGGCCTCGTTGTCTAGAGTTCCGAACAAACAGACACAGGAAGGGGCACGTGCTGTAATGACACCACGTTTTTTTACCCGGACATGTTCCGCTTAAAGAGTTTATTTTATTCAATAGACATGAAATGACATGAAATTAATAATTAGTTATATTTTAAAAGAATAATACGTGTCTTTTTGGTATTCGAAAAACTCTTCTAGCCGCAAAATATTCTCCCACTATTCTCTTAAGTCCTTGACTACAAACTTTTTTCTTTTAAAATGACAACCACCTCGGTGCTCGCAGGTTTCTTCCGGTACTAAATGATTAAAAAATAAATATGAAACAAAAGATAGCTGCTGGACGAAAAAAAAAGAAATAACATGCCAATTATTTTTGTGACTACAGGGTTCAAAAATTATATCAACTTTTAATTTGACACACAATTTAAAAAAAAAATACATTATTTTAATGTAAAAACTGTAAACAGCGACTTGTATTATATATTACAAGTTTTTGATAAATAATTTTGATTTATATAACTTCGATCACTTTTACATTAAAGTGAGAAACTCTGTGCTTGC
>LD688941.1:5269029-5293286 GCA_003118335.3 Papilio memnon
TTTTTATAATTCATATCTTTATACCTACGGTACCTAGGATTAGTTACTTTGTTATTGACTTTTGATATGAATGCAAGATGTGCATATATCTTATAAGTTATAATGTTATTTTGCGAGGTTTTAATATAAACATAATGGCACAGAACAGAACAATATTTACAAACTATGCAGACCCAATATCAACAAATTCAAAGTGCAACATGCAATGTCGAAATGACAAAGGTCCCATATCAATTCGTCTTTCATACGGGAGAGGTCGGATAATATTACTTCAAGGTCTATTTGACAGGCCGACCTCGGCATATCGGTCGCGGAGGACAGACGGTCGCAAATATTTGCGCGCGAGCGGCGGTGGGCGCGGGGCGCGGTGCGCGGTGCGGCGGGGGGAGCGGCGGGGCGGGTGACCTTGCCGAGCGTCTGCCGCGCGACCTTGATCTTGAGACGACCGCGCGACCGCCCTCGCAGCGTCGTACAAACGACACCTATCGCCCGCTCGCCGCTCCGTCGCTAACTACTATTGTGTGCTCGACCATTACACGATTCGAAGAAATGCACACGACACCGCTGATAAAATGTGACATTCGGACCGTGACAATCTCAGCTTCATAAAAAAGCGGTTGCTGTTACTGTGTTGCAATTCCCCACTATTTGGCCTACTGCAACTTCCTCCCAGATTATCGGAAAACCTTCTACTATCACATTATCTAATAGGATTTAAAGACAATGTGAGAAATGTTTATTTTTCTTTAGTATAACTATTAAGTAGATACATGAAGTGGTTGGGATTGGATACTTCTTACGCAAGTTCGTATTACAGAAGCGCATAGGTACACTAATGTTACCTCAGTTAAACATTTACATGCTCTGATGCTTTTAAAGTTGACTGCGGTTGCTTTACATTGTTATATTGACACAAGGAATCATCAATTTTGAATTAATATTTAAAATCGTTTTTCTCCCTTATTCTTTACTGACCACTGGACAGATTTTTTAGGCTGTTTTGAAAAGGTCTTAAAAATGAAATAAACAATGCTTAAGAAACTTTTGCACTTCACATTATTTTGATTATTACATTTTCTTACAATGCAACGTAAGCTGCCTCAACTAGTAATAACATAAAATATTCCACAAATAAAATCTTCTAAACATTATTTATTAAGTCAACTCCGATCTTTCCTTGTTCTTTTTATAATTTGTAATTTATCAAAGAACAAAAAAGTTGTAATTTTTTTTGTTATTTGTCAATGTGAGTTGCGATCCTCCGGTCCGTCCTTAGGCGTCCTTAACCTTCCACGAAAACATCACGACGCGACGACGTTACCAACGGTGATTAGCAAGTATAATCGAGGAAAATTTAACAATTCATTCGAACATTATACACTATTACACTTAAGTATAAGTTTTTTTAAATAACTTTGCGGCTCGGGGTCGTCTGTACGACACGCAGTACACCTCCTCTAGCAACCCTGGGCTTTACTTAAAATTGCGTTCTGCGTAGCGACTCGTACCAACTTGTAAATATAACTGTAAGATTCGACCATCGAAACATTTGCACAATCATGCAATTTAATGTGTTCTAGTTACAATACCTAAACTGGGAGCGAACATATGATGTGGTTACTCCGGTACTATGTCAGTATTTACAAAGATAAAAGAAACAAAAGATAATAAGGTTATCGTTATAGATTTTAAAATCATAAAATATACACTCTGTAATTGTTACTACAGAAACTAATAATAAAACTGTTTAAAGTAAAGGTAGGGACCACGATATTTTAAAATGGTGACCACGTACTGGACGATCTAACCATGGTAGGCACAAAAGTGACCGACGATTTCGTGAAGGTAGCGATACTTCACAGAATACTGACGATAAGGGACCAATCTTCTTGACAATCCTTGGGTAGGTCACCCACTAGACGCAAAAATTTTGTTAAAAATTTATGTTTTTCTGCGTAATTATCATACATCCAGATTACACACATACACTTCGTACATATTTCGATACTTGCATTTGTTGGACGCGGGCTAACAAGCATAGCGAATGGTCAACAGCACGTGGACGCTGCCTTGCGATAAGCTACATCCGCTGATAAGGCGCACGTCACTGCGCTCGCGCATTTCTCCATCGAACGCCCGCCTTGCACTAACCCCTCTACCCCGACAAGGTCACGCGTGCATCTAACGCGTAATAAACTTACACGTGGAAAATCCGATGCATTTATAAAACATGCGTTTCAACCTTAGGAATACTATAAAGCATTACATTGTTATGCAAGTTACATCACCTTATGTACAATTGATTTGCATTTATTATCCAGGAAATAGCGCAATCAATTAAAAGTATGCTACAACTAGTCATCATGAACTGGAAGTATTAACTACTGATACCGATGCATTCCGCATTACAAAGCGTTGTTGTCTTGTAATTCTTATTTGCAGTAAAATTTACAGTACAACTTAGCTGGTCTTGTTATTCCTGACATCCTGAGAATCATGACAATCATATGTAATTTTCACAAACCACTGGCCTACTGAACCACTATCAACGGTTTTTTTTATTTGACATCGTTATCATTTCCAACTGAAGGAATAAGTCCTGCTGGGAATGTCTCGTTTAGAAATGAGTGTAAAAAAAATCACATTAACCTATACCTAGACATATTATAATAGCTCTCATGTCTGTGCTTTGTATTATTTAAATCAAAAGAGAAATATAACATCCAATCTACTTTTACATGTTCTGATTCATCAATTTGGACGTCACAAACGGGCGAGGCGACACATCGATTTGTGTCATATCATAACCAAACCATGTACGACCTTGACATCGTATTAATAACGTAACGACGTAGTGCCACATTCGACATTCAAGTGTCTCACTCTGACTCATTATTCACAAGGACCTTTGGGTTTAGGTGACACCGAAATAACCTCTAATTGTGATAATTTTATTTGATATTTTGCTCGTTGTCATTCGTTTATCAATATTGTTATTATTGTACTTCTATTATTAGTTTTACACAACCACGGAGCTACAGTAACATGTAACCATTGCAGTTATACGAATTCCTATGTCCTTAAAAGTTGTTGCCCAACAACGTAAAGGAAAATGGAAACCTATGAAAGAAATTAATTTAAAACTTCTGACGCAAATTGTACAAATTCAAGAAATCGTTTCGAAACAGCTAAAATTACTGGTATACTTAACGTGGCGTAATTAATATTAGTAGTTTGAATTGAGCAATTTTGATGGATTTTGTTTTAATTTGAAGACTTTTTTTGATAGCTTTTATAGAACGTAACCGTAAATCGTAGCGAATATGTTCTCTTTGCCGTAGAATTCCACTGTCGTGACATTTGTATTGTACTCACTATCACTGTTTTGTCAAATATACTGTAAAAGTTCGTAAATGTACTAATACCAATGGCACGGCAGGCGGAACCCCATTTTAAAATTTCACAAAGTAAAATAAGGTTTTATATTTAACAGCTCACTTTATACTGTACATATTGGCCTCTTAAAGGTAAACTGGGCGAGTACAGACCGTACGCAGAGAAACATAACCGAACTATAACCAGGGTTGAAAAAGCAAAAATATCAATATAAAGAATCGTTCATCATTAAAAAATATTGAATTCGAAAAATAATCAATTTTTTTTAAAAGTATCAAAGTTAAAAAATTATATGCAAATATAGCGTTTTCTTGAAGTACGCTGATTGGTTAATATATGAACTTCGCAGTTGTTATTTATAAATCGAGCATATCAGAATGACCGCACTAACACAGGTAGGTCGCCGGATCAGCGAGCACGCGGGGGGCGCCGCGGGGCGGGCAACAACGGCCGGGGGGCGAAGCGCCGGTCGTCTCGTCCCTTCGAGAAGGGGGTGACATTAAACGACCGCTACGATTATTTTTCTAAACAAATGTTTTATGATGCACTGACGTCAGCCGTCTGCCGCCTCGCCCGCAACGACTACAAGGTCGTATTCCAGTGTTATTGCGTTGCGCCGCATTTGCGTCACAATGTTTGGACATTTAATCACACATGTTAAAAATATTTGTTTTGAGTAGAGTTAACCGCCATTTTTGTCGAATTAAATCAAACCAATTGAACCTTGCTACATTACCTATTGTAAAAGTACAATGCGAATTAGTTTGCCCAACTGAAGACATTATCTTTTCAGAACCATTCTTGGTGAATCTTAGAAACCGGTTTGAATTTGAAAGACTTGCTACACTTTAAAAGTCATGAAATTAAAACAATAAGCGACTTGACTGAGTGAGTTTGTAAATGAAGTAAGAGTAAATTTATGAATCAGAATTTATAGTCTGAGAGTTAAAATATTTTAAAATAATCACGCCCTGCTTTTATAATAAAACAAGCAATAGTACAAATAAGGAAGCTGCACGCATAAATATTTATGCAATAGGAAAATTTAATTTTCTACTATTAACTTATTCAAGACATACTTTACTGTTTATCTAAATAATTATACATATTGGGTATGGGAATAATGTACTGTTAGTCATTCCATAGCTGTAGTAGGTATTGTTAGTCATTCTATAACTGTACGCATATCGTGCATTTTCCTGCCCCACACCGCACCAAGCTGCTTCCGTATGAAACCAATAGGTATTTTCAGAACTACACGACTAATTTAAGACCGTAAGTTCTCTTTCCAAGAAGTCGAGTAAAATCAAATTAAAAACTACAAACTGATGATAATTTTCTTTACTTCGGCACTAATAATGTGCATTACTATTTTTCTCTTTTAGCTACGCTATGCCTTTTCCTTCAATCCGTGACTAGATCTGTTAGTTGTGTACTTTTTATTGAAATAAATCAATACAATATTTAAAAAACTAAAACAACTATAAATATATTTACGCGTAACGTTATACTTTGGGACAAGTTTTAAAATCATCAGTTGCTGATTTTTTTTTCATCTCATTCTTATATTAATTGAATTATGGTTTTGGTATGAGAAAATAATAGTCACATGTCAATAAAAAACCGTTAGTTTAACTAGTGTTTTTTTGAAAATTTGAATTACGATCATTGCGAGCAATATACAATTGAGATACAGACTGGCTAAGTCGTCTGCAAGGCCAATTTACGGCTGTCGTCGACGTCGAGTGCCTGACAATGGAGTCCCTGGCAGATATCACTCGTATGTACCGCAAACAATAGCATTCGCTTCGCCCGCGCCCGGAGGTGTCAAGTCGCTTGTAATCGAAGTCACTCATATTGAAACAAATTATGCCTTAAAAGTATCAATACAGCATGATAGTTAGTCCAATAGTTATGAATTTCTTTCCATTTTCTTTTCAATTATTAATATCCTTGTCAACTTATCTTATTGAGTAAGAATTCTTCAATCATATAGCTAAAACAAACCAGAAGTTGGTGACATTATGCAGAAAACGTACTAATAAACGCTTGTTGACCAAATGTTTAGATATTTATATACGCTGTATATAAATCAGTTACAGTCGATTGAAGATTAATTCAGGACACGCGCCACGTAGTATTCTTAGCGCAAATGACTCGGGGAAATTAGAAATAGAAGTTGTTTGGCGTTGCGGTGCATCGTCACGATATAATTAGCGATGCACAAGCGAAGTGGCTTCGAAGGAATTAGGTCGGTGCATAGGTCCGGGGGTGTCGGTGCGGGGTGCGAGCGGCGCGGGCGGGGGGCTCGGGTCGGAATTCGCGTAACGTTACGTCAGCGGGCGTCGGCCTCGCACCGGTCGCTGACCCGCGGCTGGCTATCTCTAGCCCAGCGCCGCTCGCCGTTCGCCGTTCACCGCTTGCTACACAAGACGCGCATCGCGCACGCACACCGTCTAATGGCACATCATCGTCCTCATCCACACACATCTTTAACTTCATGTGAATCTGCTTTTATTGTTTAACAACAACCTAGTCTGACATTTAGCTAACTAAATAACGATCCGATTAAAACATAACAACCATATAATGATTTGAAAAGGTAGCAGTTGCAGCGTGGTTCTAAAAGTGTCTATGTGAAAGAAATTTTGGTATTGAAATAAACCCTTCACATATCATTCAATTTGACTAAAATATATTAATTTGATAAATGATTGGATACTAATATGTTCTCTGCTACAAGCTAAGTCGAAATACAAATTGAAGATGTAAGTTATTACAATGAAAGATGTTAAAGGGACAAAAAATTCAATACCTACCAGTAATAGACAAAGAAAATGAGAATTCCCTTTGAAAATAATAGCTTTAAAGAATGACTCAGCATCCTAAATATTAAAGTAATGACTTTTTATTATTGATAATATATTGAAATATAAGTAAAATGATGTCAAGAACATTATAAATAAGTGAGGTAAAGTAATTTTAATTTATGCCAAGGTAATAAATATCGGAGAAATCACAGTTGAGGTTATGTGCCGATTGATATTATCAACATATTATTCTTTATCATTTAGGTTTTTTTTATTTTTAACTTCAAATACAAGAAGTGCAGTTATAACTACTAAAAAAGCAATATTATAAAATTCAAATAACAAAAGTACTTGTGTAGGTATGTTTAATAACTTAAATGATAATATATTTGCATCTATTCAACAAAAATGGCTTATGCAGTTCTTGTTAATACGTATTGGCCTACTATAATATGCATAGATAACAAAATATTGCTCTAAAAAGTTTTATACACGTTGCAAAATTGATTTTGTTGTCGTACAGGGGTCGTCGACCCGCTTCAGAATTTCCGCGCGCAACACCGAAGGTATAGCTGTCACCGGCAAAACGTGTGCACCGCCCGTTTGAATTTCGCCTAGGCAAATCATAAATTGCTTATCGAACAAATTAATTCCCAAAAATGTCATATTTTGTAGGTCAATTTGTAAAGGTGACATTTCATCGATTTTAAAGTCATCGGAGCCTTTTAGTTCACGATTTTTTATTGGAGGTAAAAAATGACAGCAAATGAAATGACACATGGTGTCTATATACAATAGCAATAACAACACAATTTATTAATGAAATAGTTCGATATATCATAAGCTGAGTTTTTACGATTTACCGAGATAAATAACAAACGAAACGGCGTACACGATTTACCGGTAACTTAACTAACACATTGTTCGAAACGGGAAATAATACGGTTCACTCCGTTTGAGGGCATAGGCACTTGACCGATTTATATGTCGACTTACTGATGACAACGTAACTTGAAAAATAATAATTGCATTACAAGCATTCTAAAATCTCGCCTTGTACTATGCTTGAAAAAGTTTGCTCAACTCTTTAGACGCAATGATGCCCTAGAAAAATACTCGAAAACAATTTTGCGACATTTGCAAGAAGTAACCAATAGTAAATAAATAAAAAAAGGATTTAAATTAAAAAAATAACTCAACAGGTACAATTGCTTTAAAATATGTAAATATAAGAGAGGAATCTATATCTATACTAATGTTATAAAGAGGAAATATTTGTATTTATGTATGTATTCTATTCACGTAAAAACCACTGGGCAGATTTTAAAAATTCTTTCACCATTAGAAAGGTAATTTATCTGTGAGTAACATAGGCTAACTTATTATGACTAATGTTAAGGAACCATTAAAAGCAGCGTATTTCTAGACCACGGCGTTAAAAAATCACTAAATTTTACCTTTTCTCGGCTTACGCTGCCTAAACTGTTAGAGGTATATAAATATGATGTATGAAGGAATTCTCGATCGCAAAAGTTCTACAGAAAAGTCCGCGATGGCATATATCTATATATCTTTAACAGTTTTCTTACAATAACCACTTTTTTGTTTACAAAATGAATTAAAAACCGCATGCTATTTGCGTCGTTGTTTTATTAGTTTCAATATTAAACCATATCCAAATAAATGCGTTTGTTGTTAGGAGAATTTAATGTGGAATAAAATTTTCCTTTACAGTAGTTATTTAAATTGGATGAATAGTTTAGAAGATATCGCGAACACAAACAATAAGGGTAACCGAAAAATCATCCTACAAACTACCGGGCTTAGAAATTTGGAATCTTGCATCAGTAGATTTCTGTTATTACGTAGATTACTACTAAATTAATATTATACGTACTAAGAAAGAAGGTGTAGGTTATTTAGGCTACCTTCAAATTTATTCTGTATAGGTTAAAAAAAGTGGGCAAACATAAGTTTTGAACTTTTAAACTCCACGCGGACGAAGTCGTGGGCAACAGCTAGAATATTATAAAAAATATGTTAGATGATATAATACAATTTCAATCATGCTTATAATTCTACTAATTGGAAATACAATCTCGTACTCAAGGAAGTTGCACACAGAATTAAAATTCGTGCCTTTTCTAAGCATAATGCGCAAAATCATCTCAACAATAAAAGGTTAACATAACATATGACCTTCGGATGCGGGGGAATCCTAAGTGGTTGGAAATTATATTTAAATAAATTATATGCTATTTAATATTACGTTAATTATTTTTAATAAAAACAAAGTTCGTGCCTGAAGTTGTCATGGCGTTCGTTTCATATAGCATTTTCCTTCCCACACGTCAATTTATCGATTCAATGTTGTCAGACAGGACTTTTATTTGAAATGGTATTTTAAACGTTAAAATAATTTAGTTTTGCTACAGTTATCTCAACATTAAGTTGATGTATAAATTGGTTTTCTTATGCTTTTAAAATTAATTGAAGAGTTTTACGAGGTAAGGTAGGGAGTGTAAGATCATTGTCAAAAAAAAATCATCAATAACACTGACGTAGAACATATTATAATATACACATTGAAAATGAAAGTTGTACCTACTAGCATAGAAGAAGAAAGTAATACAATTGTAGCACTGCAAACTAGGACATTTTCTTTTCATCGAAGTGGCAAGTGCTACCGTAACGAATTATCTGTTGGAAATTTAAATTAACTAGAGAATAAAAAGTAATTACAATAAATAATACAAATAGATATGATAAGCGTGCAATACTTCGAGAAAGGTGTTGCTGGATCTAATATTTATGTATTAAGATAGACTGAGAACAAAAAACAAGGATGTGCATTGTGTACGGAATAGTGACATAGAAGTCATTGCGAACAAAAAGCGATTACCCAAACGTGACGATGTAAAAGTGGCAGCGCGGACCAGAGTTTCGTGCATAAAAAAATGGAGAAAGCAAAAGCAGGGGGGGATCTAGGTCACTTTCATTTTCGTTCATTTCTTTTCGGATGCAACATGCGGATGTTTTGTACACGTCGGTACTATGTCCATGTGCACGTGCCCGATTGACCGACTTAATAAGCTATTTAAATCCTTAACAGGTTACAAAATTATTTTTAACAAAATTATGGATTTCGGTTAAGATACATATTTAATTTTTTATATGAAATCAGCAAAAAATAATTTCACCTGATTGTTGCTAAAATATTATTGCTTTGTATTTGTTATTAGTTTCTTAATTTCATTTTACATTTCTTAAAAAACATTTTATAAACGTACCCTCTAGCCACATAATAAACAATTGTTTACCATTGACGTCTGCCAGTTTCTTAATTAAAAACATACGAGTAAAAGGTCAATTATTTCATCTATTTTCTATGTTTGCATCTGTATTCGAATGATATACAATCTATCTATACATACAATATACATATAATACATAAGATTGGAGTGTCTGTTTGTAATATTAAAAGAAAAATTCCAGATTTCAGGGACGATGATATATTTGCGTTACTGATAACGAAAATCGCGTTTAAATTTTTTTTGTTTTTCTGTCTGTCTGTTTGTCTGTCCGTTACCCACGTTTGTTCCGGGTAGTCTCCGGAACGGCTGGGCTGATTTTAACGGGACTTTCACTGGAGGGTAGCTGACATGGACGGGCATATTATAGGCTAAATTTTTTTTTTATTTCGCGCTGTCAAAATGGCGACCGGACCGCTACCTATGGAACGGGTTGACCGATTTGGACGGGACTTTGACTGGAAGGTAGCTGGTAAAAAGTAGATGTACACAGGAATGTTATAGACGACCATTTTTTTAAAATTCCACGCTAACGAAGTTTGCGGGCGACAGCTCGCCAATAATAAATAACAACTAAGTAAGAAATAGCACTATGTAAAAAAAAAACATTTAGATAAACACAACATTGGATGTATTATAACTAAAATTTACTTAATTTTACATTATTCAGGATATATTAAACAGTTAAACAAAATTAATTTAAACTGGTAAATTGGGTCAACTCTACCTACTATATGTCCTATATTTTTATTATTGTCTTTTTCACATTTTTATGTAAAATTCGTTACATTTTTGCAATATCGTTAAAGAAAGTGACATTACTTATTAAAAAAAAATTCGCGACACCAAAAGATGTGAACCGGATTTTAATAATTCGAACGCCCAATATGCCAGCGTCGCAGTGGCAGCGATGCGCAGGCGACGCCTCGCCCGCGGACGAAAGTCGTCGCTCGTCGCTTTCTAGGCCACTCTCCGATCCACACTCACTCTAATCACGCACTTTTATAACACGCCTATTTTCTAATGGCCTACTGTAAACATATCACCTAAAGGTATCGCACATAAATCACATTTGAAAGTACATTTTATATTGGTTGGAACTAGTTTGTTACTAACTTTTCAAATGTGACCTTTATTAATTGTACTTTGAGGATATTTTTACATCCAAAAATGTATGTATTACTTATGTGCTTATTAGTAATTTCCTCAACGTTTTATAATATGTATTTTAAACAGCATGGATACTAGTGTCCTGTAATTTTATTTTGTTGTAACAGATCCGATAGAGTTGTTTATGTGTTGCCTGAACTGATTTGAAAAATTCTTTATGTATTTACGCATTTCTTAGGAAAACCAATCCTTATTCAAACTCATGTTAAGCTAAGTTGTTAACTATTGTTATACCAAAAGCGAACAATTTCTTTAATAACAAAAAATAATTAAAGAGTGTCAAAAGTTTAAAGAAAATTTTAAGTTAATCGATTAGAATCAAACTGTGTAAAGCTAACCTAAGCATAAACTATTCTGATATCTAGTTCATTAAAGCGTTACCGACGGAGCGTGCAAAGCCCACTTCTGCAAGGTTTAGCGAAATCAAGCACTTTCTAGAGATAGCTCGGCTTGAAATCGACAGCCGAGCTGCACATTAGTATAGTAGAGTGGAAAAGGTGAAATTTAGCAGAGCGAGAAATCGGGATGCAATGTTTATTGTAACGAGTCCGGCGGGCCCGGGCGTGCGCGCAAGAGAAACCGAAAGTAATAGCGCCGCGATCAACCCACTTTCACTGGTCCGGTGCGCGCGCGCAGCTGCCGGCCCCCAACCCCACCACGCCACCCCCACTACACATGACGCAGCGAGTACAGGGCACACAACACACGTACAGGTTACCTAGACCAGACCCCTGTTAGAGTTACTTGCACGATATTGCTTTCTACGTAATTCACTTTTAACCAAGAAAACTTTACATAGACAGAATACAGCAGAGTAATAACAGGATGGGACTTAGTAGAAAAGCAAACGATGCATAACTTTGTCCTTATTTATATACAATTTTCCCTCCAAATTAACAATTACATATCTTCGTCACAAAGTAGATGAAGATAATATATTAGTAAGAATCATAAAAACAATAAAAATCAATATTGAAGTGCTGCAAATATGCCAAAGTACATAATTGCGCCAAAACTTAGACAACTTTAGGAACGTAACAATAAAAGCATTAAGATAGATGACTAGCTATTGTAAAAGAAACGTATTAGAGCATTCATTTGCTTAAATTTAAATATAAATTATCTTTTCGATTTATTCTCAACATCTAATAAGTAATCTAACTAGCACAGAACAATCTAGGTTTTCTTAAGCAAACATTATTGTTCATAACGTAGCAAAAACAATGGTTTAGGTGGTATCATTTATAACTTTTTATACCTAGTTTATTTTAAGTTAAGGTTATCGACCGTTGCAGCAAGACGTTCACTTTAAGGGCTTCCAACCTACAACCTTACATTTTATCCACGCTACAAGAAAATCTTAGCATTCCTCATTCAACTATTGTGGTAGTCAATTTAAAGTTTAGAATGGAATGAGAAGTATAAATAAAATGTGTTATTATTATTATTGGATACCGAACAACAATTGGCGTGTTATGGGCGCTAGCGGGCAGCGGGTAGCGACCGGTGCCCGCGTGTCGCTGAACCGGCGCGAGTCAAGGGCCCCGGTCGACGACCGCTCGCGACCACGCTGCGCCCGCATATTATGCATCAACTTTACTTTTCATATACATACCTTAATTGCATTTTTTGCCTCAATAATTTATTACGAAATGTTGACTAATAATCATATGAACGATCTTTCGTTCCACTTATTATAAAATGCAAACGCATAGGTTTTTATTTTGTCTATTATTTTTCTCTTTTTTTCCTCTACGCGATGAGATCAATAGAACATTGACCTGAAGGTAAGTAGCAACGTCATGACATCAGAGATTTAGCCAGAATGCAAGCTATCAATATTTTAACATTATGTTTCAGTACCTAAATTTTAAATTATATTTTCAAATTATCTTTAAGTACTGTTCTAACATTTTAATGATTGTTTATATTTGTAAAGATTACCCATTGTGTTAAGGATGGCGGGGTAAGTACGGTTATCTAAGTTGACCAAAATTCTACGTTTATCTTTTAAAATTAAACCTTTATTGCCATAATTTTATTGAGAAACAGTGTATTATCGGTCAAATTTCTAACATGTGGCAGGTTGCCACGGTCGGTCGACGAACTCCACGCACCGCACACCGCGCACCACACACCGCACGCGACTGTACGCTGCCCCACGCTCGATTACCAGCTGCCACGGGCCAAGGCGGCCCTACACATTCACTGCTCCAGCGGAGCTCAAACCTTGTATTGTGTACGTACATATTTCCTAGTATGAAATGTTTGGCTTTTATAAATAAAATACAATACAAGTCCGAAATATACCTGACTCTAGTTTATCCCGTACCATTTTGTTCTGTTACAACTCAAAAATTCCGTCGAAACTTCAATAGGTACACATGCGCAAGACATTTTTAGGTGTTTGTGAAGTACACTAAATCCTATTCACCCCATATTTAGAATAGTTTTGATATTATGAATCTCTCGATGTGTGGTAGTTAAAATTAAATGTACTAGAGTTTTAAATATTTCGTTTCCAAAGGGGTTTGAGAATCGCTGAACTACATGAGCCCTATTCACAAAACACATTCATATATTCGTTGAAAGAAAACATTACAATACATTACCTGTTGGAAATGCGTTTACTAACCTTAATGGGTTTAGTATACATTTTTCAAAGGAGCGTATTCATAAACGGGTCGGTGTCCTTTCGCCTTCATTATGAACTGATATTGCATTGAAGACGACAGCTGCATTCGTAATAGCTACCTAATTGATTACAAACGCATTGCTGGCAGTGTTACTGACTGGCACGCGGTCGGGGGTTTAAATACACAATTCACAC
Organism: Papilio memnon; assembly: GCA_003118335.3. NCBI lineage: Eukaryota > Metazoa > Arthropoda > Insecta > Lepidoptera > Papilionidae > Papilio > Papilio memnon. The sequence goes on from LD688941.1 coordinate 5,282,547, forward strand.
CAGTCTATGTGTTTATGACTATTTTATTAACAAAATCTAATCTACCAACCAATTGAGATAAATGTATGTCAATTATGGCCGGTTTCCCACCTACGTTTAACCATTTGTTAGTGTTTTTGGTTCGATAACTTCATGAAATGTTTTTCCGTACTACGTAACTTGAGTTGTACTCAGTTGAATCATAGGCTAACCTAACGCTATTGAATCGCTATGTAATGACAAAATAAGTGGAAACTTCAGAAACCCAGCTTTAGTACTTCACTATATTTTATAAGAACTAAACAATGTTAAGAAAAAAATCTACGTAATGTTCCAAATCTCTAGACCAAAAGAATATCTGGCCCGGCGGGTATAAGTGAAAATAATGATAGTACACTAGCGCCATCCTTATGCCATTTTCTCCGTCCCTGTAGGTTTTACATATTTTTCCGACAGAACCAACCGATAGTGCCCTCTCACTAGGCTAGATATCCTTGTATAAGTATACAGGGTTATTGGTAATTGGACGTATTCCCGTTAGGTGTCAGAGGGGATCATTTGTGATAATTTTGACCCCCATATGCATTTTCCAAAAGTTAACCATTTTTGAGTTACGATATTTTTTAGATTTTTTCAAAATTCAACTTCGAAAATTTATTTAATAACAAATTATTAATTGTAACTTAATATTTTCTTCAGATTTTATAAAACTATTAAACAATTATTATTTAGCGATATAAAACATCAATGATCTGTACAAATTAAAAAATGCAAACCATTTTACTTTTAAGCTAAGAGCTAAGAAAACGGGAATGTTTTTAAAAGAATCTGCCAGCTAAGTTCCTTAACGATTTTTTGTGCTTTTAAGACATTTCAGTGGATAAAAACTTGAAAAATATTGAAGTAAAATGATTCTTCAGCTCGCATATTTTAATTCGGATAGATAATTGATATTTTAATGTTGTAAAATAGTCAGTGTTTAATGGTTTTTATAAATCTAAAGAAAATATGAAGTTATCATTAATTTTTTTTAAAATAATTTTTTGAAGTTTGAAAAAATCTTAAAATCGTGATTTCTCAAAAATTGTTAATATTTGTATACTGCATATGGGGGGGTCAAAATTATCACAAATGAACCCCTCTATCACCTCTTAGCGGGAATACATTGAATTACTAATAACCCTGTATAATAGTTTAAATCTCGGGACCTACCGTACCTATTTGACTTATAGATATTATTTTTCCATTTACTGTTACAGAGTAATTACAAAGTATTTAGTAAAATATTCGTCTATTATAATATGTATGTAGTTTCACAGTTGGAAGTTACTTTAATAAATAACTTAACAATGAACAAGTGATCTCATTATTACAAACTGTCGCTGTTAAGTCATATTAATAATATTATGATATCGTGGAATGTGATCAGTATTAGAATTAATATTAAAATGCGACATATTGCGTTCTTCGCGCAGAAGCTACAAAACTGCGCGGCCAATGCCCTCATTTAATATGAATGTTTTATTGTTCAAGCTTTTCCACACAAGTACGTATTGTAAGGCACACCATTAGGATATCTCATTGTTCTTGACACCAACATACTTTTAATAATAGCATAATGTAATTAATTAAAATTCTAAGCATAAAGTGTAAGTATAGATACTACAGTTAATCCAATAATTACAATAATACTACAATGATTCGATAATAATAATCGATTTCATTCAATAATTTCGAAGTATGAAAATAACGGATATCAAATCTCCTCATGAAAAAGTAACATCATAAGTAAGCATGACCTTACTTTTATAATCGATCGGACTAAATATAAACTAACCAATGTAACGAGAGTTCCCACTTAAGCATACATCGTCTGTCTATAATGAAAACAAATAAAGAAGAGAAACAACGAGCACGTCGCCGGTCCGTCACGTATTTTATTAAGGCACCCTGACCGTAAAATGGCCGGGTTGGATTGTCATCGAGGGCACATTTAGTTCGACAGTTCTATTTAAAGTTAATATTGGCTGATAATTGCGGCGGCAAAAGGTTAATCGACACTTGGCCCTGCATAACTGTCAACGAGGCTTTGTGTTCCGTCGCTTTGGTCCTTTTCCGTGAGGACGGCCTTGAATATGGTCACTCACCCGCCATGTTTGCAATAAACTGAGAAATTTATGAAACAACAGGGGCCAAACGCCCACGAGGACAATTTATCTGGCATCTGATGAGTCTGCTCAGTCCGGTGCGGCGTATCGATCTTGCACTTTGTTCGTCACGTCGAGCTGACTTCAAGAAAACAACGTTTAAGTCCAAACAAATATCGAACCAAAACATTATATTTGATTTTGAAGAAATATAGTCATTATATTTATTGCTTATTTTCCAATTGTGACAATAATTCCATCTTACATAAAAAACAGGAACAATTTACAAAACGATTAAAATAATAACACAATTTAGGCTTACCTACTCGTACTTCAATTTGTTAGGACTGTTACGAAAATCGAAGGTCTCGGTAACAAGAGGGGTGAGGCTTCTGGCATTCTGGAATGGTATGGATGTGACCTTGCGAAGTCGAGGTCAGATCCTCCCCCTGCCCGAGCCTCCGCCGCAACCCTCAGCCTACCTGCGCCTCAGCGGACGTCACTACCATTGTGCCCTTATTATTATTTTACTACCTACACTTTGGAACTAAAATGTTTTTCATAATTGCATTTCTAAGATACACGATCAAACTTGAGTCCTTTTTAAAGCTTAAGAAATATGAATACTTAGGTAACTAATTTAGGTACATTAATTGGCTTTTATTATAAAACTATTTAAGTGTAGTTTAAGTTTTATACTTTAGGAAATCATCCGTAGTATGGAAATCGTAATACTGTGTGATGTAAAGATTACCATTTCACACATTCTATTACTGGTCCTTAGCATTGCTTCCGTAATGTAATTTATATTTATGTAGATGTACAAATGAACTTTGAACGGAGAAGTATTAAAATAATGGCAGAGGGCATTGTGGGGGCACGGGGCTGGGGCTGAAGTTGTGGGGCCGGAGCTGTGGGTGGGGGTGGGAGTGTTGGCGCGGCCTTGGCCATGATCGCGCGCTCGATATAGCGCGCCCCGGTCGACACCCCCTCCCACTCCCCGACGCTACCCCATCACCCAACCTGCCGCCTCCCGCCGCCGCCGGGTCGCGACTCATACCATACAACGCGCTCTAAATTTCTGATGTTCCGACTATTTCAGTCATATTGATATCATACATAAAGGAAAGTAGGTACCTTTAATGTATTTTTATTTACAATAAGTAAAAGGAAGGTAAAATTAATAATATACTGGCCATACCGAGTCCGACACGTATAGAACTGACAGACAATTTCATGCCAGGATATAAAATAAATTGCAGTTAAACTTTGTTAATTGAGAAGGCATAACTACAGCTCAGGGTTAAAAAACGGTAAAGACCATGTGTTTATGTTGGCAAAAGAATTTTTTTTGACCCTGATTTCATTATTAACGAAACAACACTAAATTATTTAATGTAATATAATAGATATAAATTAATGAAACTAATTTGATTAAGCATTGTTATTTACACCTCAACGAAACACGATTATGGTCACATGTAAAATAAATTCGGTACACTTCATGAATATAAAAAAACCATTCGACTATAATTAATAAGCAGACGGCGTAGCTGGAGCGAACCAGAATAAGACACCAAGGTCAAACAGCGGAGTGATATCATTTATGGCGCGCTTGTCCCTGAACCGGCAGTTAGGCGCGAGTGACGCACTACGACTCGAATAACGCTGGCCCTGAACTCGCAGTATAAAAATAAAGCTTTTGCACAATATCGGGCTTCGCCCACGTTTCTTTCGTGACGACATTAGTGTGTATTTTTAATAGCCTTTTAATTTGTTATAATCCCTCGAACCCCTATTAGAATTCCGTGCGTTAGTAATTTTATCCATTAGCTGTTTATCTTTATTCCATACTCGATGTTGCTCGCGACTTCGCCCTCGTGAAATTAAAAAATAATAAATAATATAGCCCATGTTATTCACTGATGTAGCTTTTTAATTTTTTAATTCGGCCCAGTACTTTTTGAGTTATTTCGATACATACAAAAATACAAATCTTTCCTCTTTATAATGTTAGTATAGAAGTATAGAAAACCTAATTTAGGATCGCAGGTTTCAAAGTTATTCAAAATTTCAATAAAAATTATTTATTACGCTATAAAAAATACATAACTTATTTAGCTTTCTTCTTCATACCCTTCTTTTTCTGAGGTGCCTTTTTATTAGCAGCGCCTTTTTTTCCTCGACCTTTAGTTTTCTCTTTGTTCTTTTGGGCGCGCAAATCTTTCTTCATACGAGGATCGACCACTTTGTAGTGTCCCTTGACACCCGTCGGCCGCTTCATGCGCTTCGCCGTAGTATGTTTCTTAGCGACCACATAAGTTACTTTCTTCTTGGGGTCTGTTTTCGCCTTTTTGTATAATTGCTTTATTTGCTGAGCCTTTTCACGTTCCGACATGTCTGCATTCTCCATCACGGCTTCGACCTTCTTCTTTGCGCGTTCCATCTTCTTTATCATACGCTTCTTCTTCCTAGCTTTAGCTTCGATCACCTTCTTTATTGGACGAACATTAATATCCTGCATTCTGTTCTTGTATTCTTCCACATATTGCTATAAAGAATATTTAAAATGATTATGAAGTAAAGAGGATTTACAATGTTTAATAATAAGATATTATACTTTAATTAAATATAAAGGATTCAAGCTTACCTCGGGCACAACAACCTCCTTGTGCATATGTTTCTTTTCATCTTCAGCGAACCAATCGGGCAAGTTTTTGTCATTAAAGACATATCTATTCCATCCATCATCAATTAAGTCTCTTTTAAACTTCTTTGACGTTGCTATCATTGTGCCCAAGGCTAATGTCTCCGCATCCATTTTCAATGACTTCTTCAATCTCTTTAGTTCTGAAATTTATCATATTACCCGATTTTCTTAGTAATAAATGAAAAAGAAATGTGTGTAGATTTAAAATTTAAAAAAAAATTACTAAAATATATTTATTATAAGCATTCGCCTCTATTTAACAAATAATTTACCTGGATCTTGTGAAACAACTTCAAATCCATCTTTTTTACTGGTTTTTCCGGAAGCTGTTCCATTTGCAGGGGTCACATTGTCCTCTACATCATAATCACTGTCTGAAGAATCACTATCGGAGCTTTCAGACTTATCTGATTTACGTTTCAGGCCTGTAATAGATGACAATTTTTCTTCGGGAACCTTTTTGCCTAGAAATAAAAAAAAAATCTTGATTAATAAACGATTTTGCATTGTATTACAAGTCTTTTTTTTTATTTACCTTTTTGTCTGTATGTTTCAGCTAGTTTGTCCAAATCAATTCCCTCATCTTCATCCTCATCAATATCTTTGAAACTATCCTTCTGAAACCAAAGATCTGCTTTCATAGATCTTTTTGATACAGGGTCTGTATCATCAAGGTCCGTTAAGAGTGGATTATTTTTCGGTATAGTTGGTGTTCTTTCCACTTTACTATTCCTTAGGGTATTTAGTTTTGTTAGTTTATCAATCTTCTTTGATTCATTGTCAGAGTCGGAGAAGGCTGAAAAAATAATTAATAAATTTAAGTTAATAAATCTATCCTTCATACGTAAATTGTGTAATTAAGGTCATGTTTAAGATATCATTATCCTCTACATTACCAAACCAATTAATGTTTTATTAATTTTATCCTTCCCTGTAATATAAATGTATTAAAAAAACTTACCTAAAGTATCTTTTTCCTTCTCATCTTCTGAGTCACTTTCCATTTCCAACTCACTATCTGAATCTTTGTAATAGACTCCAGAGGAGTCCAGTTTGGATGCTTCAACATCATATTTCATATATTTTGGCTTAGACTTGAGCTCACTGTCCGAATCATCACTACCTTCGGCCACTACATCAGGTTGTTGGTCAACAAGTTGCGCCAGTTCCTATTATCAGATTACATTTTAACTAACTCCAGTGCATTCAAAAGAAATCAACACACATGTAAATAATCAAACCAAAACTAATATTTATCAAAATACCTTAGAATTTTTAATATCTGACAGCTTGAACATATCATTACTCTCCAGTATAGGTCCTCCGTCACCCTTTAGAACCATTTTAAGGTTCATTTTCTCTGCCAACTTCTGTCTCTGTTTATTTAGTTGTTTTCTCTTTCGTTTTTGCAGTCGCCTTTCTTCATCCTGTAATTTTGATATATGTTATGTTATAAACGAAATAAGGGCTTGTCTTGAAAACTACTTAAAAAGCAAATCAGGAGAAAAAATATGATTATTTCTTAACATAATGAATATTTACATATATTGCTGTGTTACTGCAGTATTACATTTGGTATTTAACAATTATGGCCTTCTTTAATACATCACTTTCTAATGTATGCAAAGAAATGTCTATATTTTTCCACAATGTATATATTCCTGTCAGTCTATAAATACCAAAACATTTGCTATTTACAAATCATTAGTTTCCATGGTTATAACACCTCTGTACATCAACAAAAATGCTACCATGTCTCATTGATCCTTTAGAAAAACATGGAGGTTATAATTTTTATACAGCCATTATTGTAATTGCCATTATTGTATTAACAGTGGAAATTCACAGTGAACGAAGTTGCATTTCCTGATCTCATATCATTTCACTAGCTTGAAAAAATTTAAATCAAACCTGTAATTCTGCAATTTCTGTATCAACATCTTTATTTTCTTCTTCAGATGCTTCTTTATCTGCAGCCTCATCCTCTTTGGTGTCATCTGAAATTGCTTCCTGCAAACAAAAGTAAAAATGTGAATTCCATTGCCTCCAAGAGACCAAGAATTCAAATTAAGTAAGATTCTTTTACTTTTAAATAATATTTTTTTACCTGTGATGAAACCTCCTTTGATTTCAATTCTTTCATTTGCTTGATCCAACTCAACAAAGCTTTTAAATCTTTTCTCCCAAGTACTTTTATGTCTTTACAACATTCTTTGATTTCTGTTGTTGTTTTTGGATTGCTTAATATGACTGCATCATTAATCACAATCTGGAAGTAAATAGATTTATTATTAAAATTTAATTATAAAGTGATGGCATGAAAATTAACCCAACTTACTTCGGAACAACCCTGTAAAAGATCAATTGGGTCATCATGACTAAGAAATTCAGACAAAGGTACTTTATGATGTGTTGTATAGTCATTTTCTTTATATCCTTCAGCTTTTGCTTTCTTTTGTTTTTCAGGGTGCATAATATTTAAATGCTGTTTTTTTACAATATCCAAATCTTCAAACACACTCTTAGGATCAAGAAATTTTGGATCTATACTATCGGGTGCTATGTATCCTTGACAAACAACGAAAATTTCTGATGATTCATTTCGTGATGCTTGCGGTTTGGTTGCATGAACCTTTTTGAAAAATTGCTTGAAAACCCACAAAAGTGCATGATAATCTTTTGATCGGAACACTTTTGTAATAAACCAACCTCCTTCTCTTAGAAAATTTGTTGTTAATTTCAAGGCACTAAGTGTCAAACAAGCTTGCTGGTATGCATCATGTATCCAGTTAAGACCAACATTTGGTGCACCATCGTGTAGTACAACATCAGCTTTCCATGTCTTTATTTCTTTTTTTATAGCTGTCTTACATTTCTCCGTAGTGATGTCCTCTGTTAAAGCTATACAACCAGGAACGGGCTTAATGGGAAATAAATCGACCCCTATCACGATACTGGAAACTGGCATATTTTGATGAGCCACTTGCATCCAGCCACCAGGGGCGGCACACAAGTCGATACATACTCGTGATTTTTGTAAAAAACCAAATTTTCTATTTAGTTGAATTAATTTGAATGCAGCACGAGATCGAAAACCTGAAATGTCGATATATATGTGAGCAATTATAAAAGCTATTAGAAACTGATAAAATTATTACTAAAAATACCTGTTTCTTTAGCAAGTTGATAATATTTATCTTTTCGCTGCTTTCCAATTTTGGTTTTTTTACCCATTGTGTTTTAGAAATTGCTTTACTAATAAATAAACAAACTAATCAAACACATGTTTATCCACGAGACAGAAGTTAACATTGAGGTTATAAAATAATGTTGCCCTTTTCCATTGTCACTGTCATCTTATTGTTACTTGAAACATAACAGGTAATAACTAACTTATGCTTTATGGTTTTGGAACAGCTTGTTCGAAACAAAACCTTAAGCTAAATAAGGCTAAATAAACAATGGAAAAACGGCAGAACTACATTTATGCTAAAACTCCTAAATTCCAATATATGTTTTTCTAACAGCCAGTGTATCACATTGTAACCCGTGCAAACTTGAGGACTTTAACTTGGGACTTGGGCCGATAACATCATTTTCAATATATGATCAGCAATAGAAATGTTCTCGAAATTGATATACAATAAGTGATACTGTTGCTTTTTAAAAAAAAATGCGAATAAATAGAAATATGCTTTAAATTAAATAGAGTTTGTATGTATTTTAAACCTGAGTAAAAGCATGGCAACATGGCAAAAAGAAATTTGAACCGTGTTTAAATCCTATTGGATTTTCGACAGTGGTTTCCATTTTTCAATAATATCGAAGAATAAAAATACAAACTCGATACTGATAAATCGATTATAACATTTTTTCATACTCAAACTTAGAAATTCATTCAAAGTGCATAAAGTTGTTACAATGTCTAAAGATATTAACGCTAATAAAGTAGGGAAGAAGAACTTTAAAAAAAAATGAACAAGTACAAAATTAGAAACGGATTCTTTCGCAAACGAAATATGTAAAATATGTAGTAAGTCAGAGATAGAAAGGATTATTAATTGAATATTAGAAGGACAAAACATAAGAATATGGAGTTTGATGATGATATACCTACAATTTGACAATTCGAAATTGGCAATTTTTCTCGATTTTGAGAAATCGATTTTTATTATTGTCGATGCAAACGTTAAGACATCCTTACTCGGATTTATAAATCAAAATCTATTTTTATAACTCATGACGTTTCATTACACCACCATCAGAACAAAATACTAAACCACCTAGCACCGTAACTGTATAACACCATTTTGCCATTTGTGAATTTGTTATTGCATCAGCTGGCTTACAATCGTGGTTTTTAGCACTTGTGTATTGTTTTAACGTAACATTTGTGTTTTACATACATAAAATTTAACAGTTGATCTCAATAAAGAACAGTTGTCAAGACATTTTTCTTAACAAATAAAATTATGGCTCCGACTATTGAAACTTTTATCAATAGCTTCCAAAATCGACTGTGAGTATAAAATTTATTTTTTTAAAACCGAATCATTGTCTCGTATAGTAATGGCCGTCAGTGTGCGTTCCGTATTTCTAGAAAGTTCCTGCTAACATAAATTATTGTTATAATTGTTGTGACTCATCAATTTGCAACAATTACTAGCAATAGGTGTCATTTATAACATCTTATTTGTTTTGGTAATACTTTACAATAGCAAATCATGTTTTTGGGAAATGTACGATTTGGATTTTCTCTTTTTTTTTTATTTCCAGGTAATTGCAAATGTTTTGTACCCTATTTATGTTTTCTGTATGTGAACGGCATTTGTATTATCAATATTAATAAAAGTAAATTGCATTAGTTCAATATGCTTATAACTGCTTACCATAACCATACCTAAAAATAAAGTCATGACTATTGTAGTTTACCTAGAAAATATAGACGAAATACATCTTAAGATTAATATTTTGTATAAAGAGTAATTATCTAATAATTATACATTCCAGGGAACCTCCAGTTCGACAACATCTGAAAAATGTCTATGCCACACTGATGATGACTTGTGTGTCGGCCACTGTGGGAGTGTTTGTTGACATTTACACAAGCTTCCAGGCCGGCTTCCTCTCTACTATTTTGGGAGTTGGCCTGATGTTAATGTTGATTGCTACTCCAGACAATGGAAAGAACACCAAGCTGCGTCTTGGCTACTTGCTAGGATTCGGCTTGACATCTGGTTAGTATGATACATTGAGTGTTATTAGTATTTATGACGTAATAAGTATCTAAAAAATAAAGTAGACTGTAATTTTTGGTTTAAATATACATACTGCTAGTCAATGTACATTTATAATTTTTAATTTATTATTATTATTATTATTAAACATTTTTTTAGGAATTGGTATGGGTCCATTGTTGGAGTATGTCAGCGTTGTTGACCCATCAATAATAGTGACAGCACTGCTGGGTACATCATTGGTGTTTGTTTGCTTCTCCGTTGCATCAATGCTGGCGGAGCGTGGCAGTTGGCTGTTCCTGGGAGGCACTCTGATGACACTGCTCACTTCCATGTCCCTCATGTCTCTGGCCAACATCTTCATGCAATCACAATTCTTGTACCAAGTATGTATTTTTTTTATTCTTTCCTGTAGTAAATTTCCTTTGTTTTACCTATATCCAACAAACTGCTTTTATTTATTAAATCTTTGCTGTATTAACACGTTAAACGCCATGGGGTCACCGGTGACCTTACCCTTCCTCTATCATAGAGCCATGGGGGTCACCTGTGACCTCAACATATAGTCATATTCAAACTATTTTTTACTACCGGTGACCTCAGCTATGTATTTGACTGTAACTATGTAACTCATGTACAGAATTGAATAAAACTTATTTTCTATACG
>LD688941.1:5335708-5349387 GCA_003118335.3 Papilio memnon
AAAAACTTAATAGCAAGACATATGTTAAGGAGTATAGAAAATAATTATAAAATGTGGTCATATACTAACATTGGAGTTTGTAAATGTTTGTACTGTGTGTTTTGAGTAATTTGGTCTGAGGGTACTTCATCTTCGTCCTCACTACTTCCGAAAGGGTTTGTACTAACTCTCTTAGTACTTAACTGTCTTGGTTCTTCTTTAGGGATTACCTGCAAATATTGGTATTCATTAATTTATTCCTTGTTAAAGTTTCTCAAACTTTTTTTTTTATATTACAAACTTGATTTATACCTTCTCATCGTCGTCATCAGAAAATGGGTTCAAGTAATCGGGATATTCTTGATTTTTAACAATAGTCTTATTTGGTACTTCCTTTTTTATTCCATTTGTACCTTTATCTGCTGATGTGTTATGTTTTTTTCGTCTTGGCGGTACACTTATACTTTTTTGAGAATCATCCTTAATGGAATTATTAGTCTCTAGCGTCGTAGATGTACTAGAACTAGATATGTTTAGATTAGATTTAGCAAGTCTGTTATCGTCTGTTATATTACTTTCTTCCTTAGGTTCTTCTAGTTTGTTACTTAATTTATCATCATAAATAGAAGATCTATCATCAGTTGTGAATTTTATTTCTTCGTGTTTGGGTTCTTGGTGTTCAGGTTTGTTTTCCACAAATTCACTGCTATTTGTGGCTATGTCAATTTTAACATTGTCTTCTGCCAGTTGTGTTTGTAAAAAATTGAATTTATTTATATTGCTCTTGTATAGATTATCAGGCACTTTTTTATAGAAACTTTCATTTAAACTAATTACATCATCATTCAAATTATTTGATTTGTTAATTTCCATATTATCAACTTTAGAAGAGAAACTTTGTTCTTTACTACTATTTTCAATATCTAAGGATTTATCTACTTTAGACTTATCATTAGTGGAATCTTTTAAACTAATATTTGCTAATTTATGATCAATACTTGTGTCTTTTTCTACGTTCTTTTCGAACATGCTTATTTTATCTGCAAAAAGAAAATTAACAAAAAATAAGTAATAAAAACACTGTGTAACTTGTGTGTATATCTCATTTGAAATGAATGCCTCAATTGTATAAATATATGAAAGCCAAAATTGGAAATGATGACGATCAATGTAGTAATTGTAAAAAGTAACTAGAAACTTATTAAGTTTAAATAGTTTAGTAATTATTAAGATATATCATCATTTAATAATTCACAATTTCACAAATTATGTACAGTTTTATTATGTTTCATTATTAAAAAAACTTTTTTTAGTAAATACAATTATAAAAAAATTAAATACATGGAGGGTACAAATGTTACATAACTTTAATGATACAAACAATGCAATGAAATGTGCAAACAGAGACATGCACTGATTTTTTTTCTTTTCTCGTAATTGTTAAACATAGTGTTACAATGAGCATGTAGGATCAGTTTTTCATCACATTTTTAGGATTGTTACCTTACAAAATGATATAGGAAATGTTTAACACATGTAAATATAAATGAAAAAAACAAACATAAGATGCTGTTGATAGAAGTTCTTAGTGACATGCAATTTGAAAGGCACAAGATAGTATTAAATGCTCACCTAATATAGACTGTGGCCTGGTTTTATGTCTTTGACTTACTTGCTCCTCATTACATGTGTCAGTTTTTGAATCACTTGCATCTCCACTATATGCTAGCATTCCCATCTGGTCATTATTATTGAAAATCTTTGTTGAATTGAAATTCTTTTCATTCTTGCATGCGTCACAACAAAACTCAGATGTATCATCTACTTGGTAATTCTTTGGGTTCAAATGGCCAGAACACTTTGAACATCGGAAACATCTTCTGTGGTAAAGTTTATGATCCACCATCAGTCTTTGTGCCAAATAGACAGGCAATCCACATGCAGCACATTTGTCAAGACCTGTCTTTCCAAATCTTATAGGAGTCTACAAGAGTGATTACAGAGTAAAGGAATCTAAGATATAGAATAGAGTAAAAACTTGCACATACACAAAAGAATAGTGCCAAATAAAGCAGACACAAAAAGAAACATTCTATATGCATTAGACAAAATCATAGATATACTTACAACTGGATGCTTAGATGTAGGAGAAGAAGCCTTTGGCTCACTCTCAGTGGCTTTAGTATTCACTGCAAAAGAAACTTATGATATTGCTAATTGCTGAACTGGTCAAATACAAAATGGTGCACTTTTATTTTAATAATGTTTACCGATCCACTTTAATACTTGTTTTAATACAAAAATTAACCAGATGCAAATCATTTATAAAGCTATTTAGTAATGAGTCACTCACCTGTGTGACTAAGACGCTGGTAAAACTGAGACAAATATGTTAATACTGACAATCTGTCCGGGACATCATTTTCAACCATATCCTCAGGATCCAATAAAGCAGGAATACCTAAATGTTTTTCTGCTATGCTAAAAGCTAGCTGATTATTTTCATATATATTCTCTGGTTTAAGTTTCGTAAGGTCACTAAAAGAAATCGCAAATAAATTATAAAATGTTCAAACGTAGAATACTAATAGAACTTAATAATAATATTTTACATGAGATCCGGTCGAAAATGATGAACTAATGCACAAAATGCCATTCCATTCCTCCAAGATGTTGTCATATTATCAATCTGTATATTAGGACAATCTTTCACCAATCGTTTGCACCATAATTCTAAAGCCTTAGTGCCTTTTACTTCCGACATTGTTGTTTATTTTGTATCACAGGTTTGTAATTTTACACATCTCATGAGCGAATATGAAAGGTTCTCTTAAAATGCCTTCTGTTAAATCTCTTTACATTCATACTGCTCTGAACTGCACCTATTCCTTGATAATTAATAGGCCAAGAATTTAAAAGCAACAGACATAACTGTACGAATCATTTAAAGAAATTATATTTATTGAAAATAATTATGTCAAAATAACAAAATAAGATTGCTGATGGCAAAATTAGTTGGCAAGGACAACAGATAACGAAAAATTGTAAAAATGACACCTGTCGTTTCGACTAGAAATTACGATTTTTTAATAAAATATTTAAAGTCAAATGGTTAAATGGTATATAAATAAATAAAAATTAAAACTCAATTACTGCTGGTTCTTCTTTAACGTTTTTTTCAACGCTTATTCTCATCCACCGCATACAACAGGTGTATTTGCAAGATTTGACAATTACACTTATAGGAAGCAACACTGAGGATCGTGAATTTAACAATTTTGATACGATCCTCGGTTTTTAAAATTGTTAGTTACCTATTATTACTATTATACAATGAGTGATTATAGTAGCACTTGTTAACGCAATTTTTATTTAAATAGAGCGCCAGTTATACAGAAGGGCCTATCCTTCCATTGTTTCAAATGAAAATCTATAGCATCACTAGGCTAGATGATAGAATTACGTTACAGTTTAACTAGGGGGAGGGTTGTAAAGAATTAGCTTTTGAAAGAAATCGTAGACAAGATTAATAAATAGTTATTTAAAAGTTTCACCAGCGCTTACTTTATTGTAATTTAAATTGGAACAGAGAGAAAAAAAAGAACAGATTTTTGTTGAATAATATTTATTAACATTAATGTTTATTTTTGTATTAGATATAATTCAGTTTAATCAAATATTGGCCGACAAATTCCAAATATATCGGGCCTGTATCCAGCAGGACATTGGTTGGGAACCGTTATTATGTTTCTGTTCACATTTGCTTCATCTAGCAATTGAAGTATTTCCTCTGCATCCAAATCCAGTTGTCGTTTTTGGCGATATGATAATGCTGATTTAATAGTTTCGATAATTTTCTCCAAAATCTTGCTTTCACTAAAAGAAAATACTATACTACACTTAGTTCCTAAGGCTTACTTTTAATATTGCTACTAGCTTTCGCCTGCGACTCTGTCCGTGTGGAATTAAGAAAAATAAAAGTTTATAGTCTATGTGTTCTTCCATACTACCCTCTAAATCTATGCCAAATTCATCGAGATGAAGGCTCTAACAAACATCCATTCATCTAAACTTTCGCATTTATAACATTAGTAAGATTGTATCGTAGTTTCAATAAATTAATGTAATGTTTTCTGTTATCGGTGAATACAAGTGAAAGATAAACGATTTAAATGCGAGCTACTTGAAGAGTTCAATGAAGTCACAATTATTTATATTCATTCTTTGTTCTAAGCTGCTCTTACTTAGATTGCTCAACAGCTCGCGGAGTAGGGCTGGTTGGTGCAAACATCCAAACGTCACGGCATACGCCATTGATTAACTGTTGGCCAGGAGGACAGTTTGTGGGGACCGTGATCATATTAAGTGGAGCATTTTGTAGATGTTGTACTCTGTTGATATGAAAGCAATTTTATAAATTTTACTATGGTACAAAGTCGGTTTGTAGCAAAGCTTCATATTATTTAGCTTACCTATCCTGTTTTAAAACAGTTAATCTTTAAGTTCAATATTTTGCCTGAGGAATTTAAAAATTTGTTATTTTTTTAATTATAATAGGTTGCAATACTTGATTAAATGACAGTAATTTATTATTGGAGAAAGTAGATTACACTTATATTGTTGTCGTTGTTTTGTCTCAATGATAAGCCCGTTATCAATGTTTTTGCTGCATTGTACATTGTTAAAGCTTTAATTTTATGTAAATCGTGTAATACTGACAATATCATATGTATGGACTTTTTTTTTATGACTTACGAGTGTTCAATATTTGGTGGGATTGGGCTCGTAGCTCTGTATCGCCAGATATCGCGACAAACGCCGTTAATCAGCTCCTGACCAGGGGGACAGTTCGTAGGCACCGTGATCATGTTCCGTGGCCCATTTTGTTCACTATACTGTGGACCCTGTGGACTGAAAAGATTTTTATGGAAAAGTTGTTCCTACAACTTAGTTTTTATTAAAGACTAGCTGTTGCACGCGACTTCGTTCGCTTGGAATTAAAGAATAGTAAAATATATAGCCTATGTTAAGTAACATTAAAATTCAGCATTAATATTCTACGTTATCACTACTTAGGGTTAACGTAGAATTTTAATGCTGAAAGAATTTTTGAAATCGGCCTAGTAGTTCTTAATTTATTTCAATACATACAAAAATATAAATCTTTCCTCTTTATAATACTGGTAAGGATATGGATATAGACATACAAATAAATGCATGTATGTCCACTTATGGCAGATAAAGAAACGCAGTATACTTATTATTGCAAGAATAGGATAGGGACTGACTGGTACATTTTCCGAACTTGACTTTTCGTACATTAGTTAGCTACGATTACTATACTACAACTACTCTACCTATAGTTACTACTGATTAAGGAACCTGGATAACTTTACCGTTTCATCACTATCACAAAACAGCAGCGGCGATGATCGATCATTCATTTATTAAAGGAATATCCCTTAAAAATCTTAATTACTGTTTGAAAAGTTGCGCTACCACTTAAAAGCCATCTGTACAAAAAAATATCTTCCTTTTTAAAACTTTTGAAAAAAAAATCACATTTTTTTATTAATTTTACCTAAACTAGTCAATGATCACCATGTCAATGATCTGTTATCAAGATACGATCTTATAACGTGAAAAATCACTCAAAGTAAAGTGTTTCCCCACTATTCTGATAATGTTTCAATATTTTACGCAGTAAAAATATCTTTAAAGTGACAAAATATGGCAACTTACTCTTCAACGTCCATTGGCATGTTAAGTAAATCATCGTGAGACCAAATATCTCTACACTCTCCGTTGATGAGTTGTTGACCTTTTGGACAGTTTGCTGGTACCGTCACCATGTTCCATGGTACATTGTTATCTTTAGGCCGACCACATGTCGCAGACACAATAGCTAATAATATCATGTATTTTATCATTTCCAATTACTTTTTCAGCTATCACAATAATTAGAAACGTCAGTAAATGTAGCTAATTGATTATTGAGTACTTCTGATATTCCAGTGCTCTGTTTATATCAAGTTGATAATTCAATTACGTATCAGATACGGTATCTGGTACCTATAACTGTATAACGACAAATAATATAAGTAGCAAAGAAAATCCGACTATCTTAAGCAGGATTAACTTGATTCCAGTTGTGATTTTCAGATTTTTTGAATTAAACGAATTAAAATTTGACAATTAGATTCCATTCCGAAATATCAGTCAAGGTTTTTTTATTCAACGAAAATGTTACATTTTGTACAATATTGCGCAATTGAAATCCAAGGTATTTCTTCAAGACTACAAAACATTATTTTAACAGTTTTTAGAAACTAACAATCAATTGCAGTCCTGAAGACAACTGACTGCTGCTTTTTCTAAAGACTGATAATATTCAGTAACACTATTATGTTTCAGATGGATGCTTGTTGCCAGGGTATGATTCATTCCCGCCCCTGCTATCCTTTTCCCCCGTGTTGGTTTTTCCTTCAATGTGTAATCCCCAGGTATTCACGTGCACGTAATTATTCTTATTTATTAAGGTTCTTATCATTAAGACTAACGTGAATTAACTGACTAAAGAACTTAAGTGATTTAAAATTAATTAGTCGATTGGCGGTCTTTTTCAAATTGCTATTGCCCTCCATGCAACGGACTAAATAATCTGACATTAAGGTAACATTTTCATCAGTAACATTTGACTCTGCATATATTTTCCCAGGCGCAAATAAAGATATCTCGGTACATAGGTAACAGGAGCAATTTGCCAATTGCCCAGTCAATTGTTAATAAATTGCTCAAATGGTGCTAAGTCGTCTATAGTTCATTCAATTTTGTACTCTGGTCCTGGAGAATAAGATATATAAATATATGGCATGGCATTGAACGAGTTGAATAGCATTGTTTGTGTCATACAGGATCAAATCATACTTCCTTTGAGATGACGAATATACTCAAGTGTCAGTTCTTAAACTGGCTTACCCTACCATTGTTTCATTTAGAATTTTCTATTCTGAAATACCAACTTTGTGGTTCTAAAAGACAGACATACCTAGTATTTATTTTCAAATTATCCTAAGGTACTTATTATCGCAGTTTTAATTTGAAATTAATATAGCTAATTTCGTAATATTTAATTTCGATATCTTTAAATGCATTATAAAATTCTGAAAATAAGAAGTTAGGTGCTTACGCTGTAATAAACATTTTCGTTTCGTTGCATTGTGATTTTTAACACCTTATGCGGATTATTCAACATCGTAGTAGCGAGTTTTATTGATTCAACATTCGTGTTTGTTTGTATCCGTCTCACTCACAGCTTGCCTCGCTCGCTGCGTGCTACGTGCCCGTGCCCCCCTATTACATCGTTTGTAATACCAGGGTGGGCGATCGATCATTAAGCACTTTTCTAACAATTGGACGTTCTAGAAGCATATTGTGTTTAGCGCTCGCTGCGGTAGCCGCATTTGTTTGTGTAACTCGTACTCCATTTTATATTTCATACATTGTGTGAGTGTGTGTAAAAGAACTAAACTAAAATGAAGAATATTATTATTTTTATGTTATTATTGTTATTCGCAACAATTAACATCGACGCTAGAAAAATGTCTTCTAGAGGTCGGAGTTCATCGAAAAGCACTTCAAGTAGATCAAGGTCAAATGCACATCCGTCGCCGGCTTCGCTAAGTTACCCTCAACCTTCAGTCGCTAAGCCTGCATTATTCGGATGGCAAGAAAAACCATCACGACCTGCTCAGAAGCCTTCTAATAAGCAAAGCCACTCTTATCCGTCGAGTCGCACCGGCCTTTCGGGGAATACTGCACCCAAACAACCACCTCCTTATCAAGAAAGTATACAAAGAAGCAACGCACCTACTCCAGTTTTACATACACCACAAAGAAGTCCAACGCAGTCACAGGGGACAAACCAAAATGGTCACTCGTATCCCGCTTCAAATGGATTATCAGGTAATTCGAAACCTGGCGGTTTATCTGGTGCTGGTGCTGGTGCAGGCTACCCTCCGCAACAAAGTGCAGGTGGTACTTCCGGAATTGGATATCCTCAGCATGCGACAGGCTATTCCGGGTCTAATGCGGCACCACCTCCTTACAGTCCAGCAAATGTTAATCGGCCATATAACGCCGGCAATCAAGCAAACAATTTTGGAAATGGATATCAACATCCACAAGGGCCTCCACCTCCTTATTCCAGTTTCCCACAGAGTTATGGCGGATTTGGTGGTCATGGGTATAATCCTGGTTATAGTCAACAAATGCCAGGTTATTTTGGTAACTATGCAAATAATGGAAAAAAATTTGGTGGCATGAGTAAAACAGGTTCTGCACTCACGGGCGTTGGTATCGCAGGAGCTGGAGTCGGTACTATACTAACCGGTTTAGCATTATGGAATCTAGCTAGATCAACAGGTCATCATCATCATACTGTTATTTATGACAACAGAGGTCAACCAGTAGCTGTAGCTCCTGGTAACAGTACGGAACCTGTAGTAGACCCCATATTGGGCGATTTAGTAAACTGTACGCTTACGATAAGTAATGAGAACGCCACTGAAGTTTTGGCCATTCCTTGTGCAATAGCTACTTCATTCACACCGGATGCAGATGTAAAAGATGACGACATAAACAAAAACACCAGTGATAACACGAAATGTACTGTTACTGTGGTTACCAAAGCTGGCAAAGAATTCATGACTACTATACCTTGTTCTATATTGCTAAGTACCGCCGCAAGTAACAATGTTACTGAACCACCAATACAAGTCAATAATACCGAGGTTGATGCGGGAACATCAAAACCAATAGAAAACATTCTTGCAAGTCAACCACAAGCTCTAACACTTACTGAAAAAGTTGAATATAACGCTACTTTAAATTGTACCCCGGAAATTGGTGACGTCAGAGATCCTATTAATCCTTGCCTTAGTGCGATAAGCAATTTAACTGTAATTCCGCTCGCTACAACTGACAAATCAAAGGAAATAAACCATTAATAAAGTTAAGATTATTGTATGATACATATTTAGCGAATCAATTTTTAAAGTGGTTTAAGACAATGTTATTTTGCTCATTAATGCTATGCTATACTAAGTGAATATCAATAAATATTATCTATAATAATACAAGTGATTTTTTGGTCTTTAAATTGTATTGTTTTGTATATTTAAAAAAACGTATATTAAAAATAAAATTAGGTATAAGATAACCTGGTCAAATAATTAAGGGAGTATTAGAGGCAACTATGGGTTTTTAATACATTTTTGTTTTATTTTATCAGATGTAAGGCATTAATTAGAAGGAAATAAAAAAAATAAAAGAGTTATCGCCATATTGCGGAAAATATTTCTTTGCGCAGTGCGCACGTTAGAAAGTGATGTAATAAAAACGCCAATTGGTTAAGCTATAACATGAATGAAATTAATTCACCGGAAGTATTTTTGAATTACCGCCATTTTATTATATATTGTTATTATACAGGATGATTCTTAGCGCCGGATCGACGGTTTTGTGGAGAGAGGACCTCAATAGCTATCGTTTAAGCGCAAAGTATGTTGCCCGATTTTCTACAGTTTAAAAGTTATTTGATTTTTTGTATTATATAAAAATCGGAAAAATCAGTTTTCCGACTAAAAGTTTACCATACGTCCAAAATAAGTGTTTACAGTGGACATTATTTTCTTTAACAAGTCAAATAATTGGGATTTCGTACCGTTATCCCTTTTATGGAATAACTCACACGAGATCTAAAAAAAATTATTGAAAATTCTCTTAAAACTTTCTTTCTTTAACTTTGAGAAGCTGTAATTAATTTTTTTTTACACCAACTTGTTTTAATTTGCTTTGCTGTAATTAATTTTTTATTTTGTTCTGTGACTGACTACAAAAAAGGCATAACGGTACGAAAGCCCAAGTATTAGATTTGTTCAAGAAAAAAAATGACCACTGTAAACACATTATTTTGGACGTACGGGCAAATTTTAGTCGGAAATGTGATTTTTCCATTTTTTTCTACAAAAAATTAAATAACTTAGACTTAACTTAAAACTATAGAAAATCGGGCAATATACTTTGCGTTTAAACGATAGCTATCAGTCCTCTAACTCCACAAAACCCTTAATCCGTTCGTTAAGAATTATATAGGGGAGGCTAAAAACCAGCGCGGCCTTCAGTGACAAGCTGAAGACCGCATCAGCTGAGCCTTCTTCTTTTGGGCAAGATTTTTTTATTTTTATTTCATTAATATGTTTTATAAATTTTGTTTCTTTTTTAAGATTTTTTGGTCAATAAATAGTGTTTTTTTATAGAATTATATATTATACCTATGCATTCATTTGAAATATTTTAGATGGAAAAATGGTATATAAAATAGTAAAACGGTAGCGGTGTTCTGGCAATACCAACTTTTGTCATCGTCTGTTTATTGTTTGTCTTTGATTTTTATAATTCAAAATATTTACGTGATGGTTTAAATATATTTAATTTAATTTGTCGACAAGTGTTTTTTCATTTAAATAATTTGGAAAAATTAATAATTTATAACATGGTGTCCTTATATACTTCGTTCATGTAATAATACCAGTTTGTTAAATCCTAATTTATACTACAAAGAAAATTGCATATTTCGTAAACCAGTTTTTAACATTAAGGTCAATGGTATCAAAGATACCCAATATTTCACCGCAGGAACACCATATGGTTTACAAACAAAGCTTATAAAATATAAAAAAGCAAGATGTCTGATCCTACTATTCAAACTTTCTGCTGTCATCATACTGGGAGTAAAGAGGATTTGGCAATTAGAATCATGGATGAATTTAACACTGAATCTTACAATGTTGTGTGCTTAGTTTCTTCTACAATAGGTATATTAGGCTCGATTTATCAGGTAATTTTAATTGTTACTTTGTATGCCTATCACTTATGGAATAAAAAGTAGTTTCATAAACATTTCTTTTAGATTTTTCCATGTAAAACATCCAATAATTCAGACGGGTTTCGAAATATGACAACATCCCGAGCAAGAAATATTATAATTTGGCTAGCTGTTGCTGATTTGATGGCATCATTGGGTAATTAAAAATATTTTTACTCCTTATGTTAAACAAGTTTATACCGGGTGGTACATAATACTTTGTTACTCTAACACTATTAACAGTGCTCTACTAATTCTTTGAGGCTATATTCAGGTTCAAAAAATAATCCTTTGCAATATAAACTAAGCTAATATGATATGTGATGAGTTGATATGTGTAGGTTTGAGTCTAGTTAAATGGAACTTCATTTTAATTTCAGGAGTTCTTGTCCGCTCATCACTTTGGTTAAGATATAAAAGTATTATGCCTTTACCTGATGATGAAATAAGTGTCTTATTCTGCAGTATTACTTCTGTAAGTTTTTAATTTATATGTAATATACATATACTATCACAAAATATACTTGAAAGATTTGTTTGTAGGCATGGACTCAATACTTTTATACAGCAACTTGGTTTTGGACTCTATTTTATGCTATAGATACATTACGAACAATCAAAGGTCGGGATTCTCATCCAACACTTTATCATTATATTGCTTGGGGTGTGCCTGCGGCAACTACTGGTATTGGTCTATCTATACTGTACATTCCTAATGCAACGTAAGTAGTTTTTCTAAACACATTTAAATTGTGCAGGAAGACCATCTTGAATAGAAATCTGTCTTATACTTACACTGTTCTAGGTGATGGTTTAAATAATTTTTAAAAAAAATTAATATGTTTTCTCAATTAACATAAATCTTTTATAAGTATTTACCTGTTTATAGGTACCTCAAAAAGTTTTGTACCTTTTAATATGCCGTTGTAGTAGTTTGGAAATTATTTAAATGTATTTTGCATGTGAATGTACTAAATATTATATTAACGTTTTCAGATGTCATAATTTAAAAACAGTAACAAGTGCTTTCTTAAGAATTCTACCAAATTACTGTGCAACTTATGTTCCTATAGCAATGGTCATGATAGTTAACCCTGTATTATACATATTGGCTGGTAAAGAAGTTGAGATGACAGTGGCACTACCACTTGCTCAGGTATACTCATGTCGTTTAATCATTATATGCAAGATATATTGCAATATATAACATATTATGTTTTGCTAAGTTCTTGGAAACAGAAACAATGAAATGTCAATTGTTACATGGGCAATTCTCTCAAACATAGTTATAATATTTTATGAATAAAAGATAAATGAATTCGATTTGTCCGAGTGAGAGAATATTATCTTTATATTATTTCAGTTCACAAGCAAAGAGCGAAGGGTTGTGGACACATTAAAATTGAAGTTTTTTCTTATCAATGCTGTATTTTATGTGTGCTGGTTACCTAACCTTGTGAATGGTATAATGATATGGACCATGTGGTTCAATATGCCAGTGAAAATAATCATCTCAGTTTGGTATATAATGGTAAGCAAATTTATTGATGACCTCTTGGATTTAAATTTTAAGATATTTATTAAAACAACATTATTTTACAGGCTTTGATGAATCCAATGCAAGCATTGCTTAATGCCTTAGTTTACAGAAGGTGGAATACAAACGGTAAAAAATACAGACCTACATTTTCATCCATACATAAAGAATTAAATTTGCCTGATGAATTGTCACCTCTCTTGGGTTCAGAACCTCCTCGAATGCAACTGTCACCTTTACCACCCGGAATAAATAATTATGCGACAATGTAATTGAAAGTGATTGTTTGTAAAATGATTTTTATATATTAAGAAATTTCTTAAGACTGCGTTTTTGATATATTTACACTTATAATATTTATGATGCGATAATGAGCACTTAACCATTTTTAGTGAGTAATAATATTATGCAAATACAGCGATGTGTTTGTGGCAATATTTATGATATGTTAATACATCGATTTTTATAATAGTGTGAATAATGAATTTTTATTTATATTCTACCAGTTTAAATATTGTGGTGTATTATGATTTTTTTTTAATTTCAACTATCATTTAATAGACTATATTTGTGTGATAATTTTCATAAGCATATTAAGATAAGCATTTCACCTCTACATATTCAACAGATCAGTTATTAATTTAGGCTAAACAAAATATAATCATTTTAATAATGTTCCTCCACCAGATAAGTTCCTACACAGTGATGCATGTTACCAGTACTTTTGGTTGAGTAATTACGATTTTCCCCCTTTTTTGTATTGTATAATTTAGATTGCTATTGTGCAATAATCTTATTTAGCCCGGTAGGCAAAATATAAACTAAAGATACATCTTTTCATGACGTGTCATTTTGCATGTCTTTATTTTTTCTGATAGAATCAATTATAATAACAGAACAGGCCAGCTATATTTGTAGTACTATATTGTTTTTGTTAAATATACATTTTATTGTTCCATATTTTTTATGTAATATTGTTTTTTTAAAATAGTATAAGTGAAATCTTTTGACAGTAAAGATACTTAAAAAATATAATTTGTTTTATTTTATTTATTAGGTATTATAATTTATAACTACTTTTTGGGCACACACAGGATGTTGATATAGTCAAACAAGCAAACTTATGTTTTCTGTATACTTTATTCTTCAAGAAAACTTTAGTGGTAATTCAGCTATAACTAGAAAAATCGTGTTGGTCAAATGTAGAGGTAATTTTGTGGAGCTTAATGGTTGTGT
>LD688941.1:5394553-5407121 GCA_003118335.3 Papilio memnon
TATATTTTTTAATTTCACGCGGGCGAAGTCGCGAGCAACAGCTAGTACTTTATACTGCAACAAAAGATCCATCCTCAGTTAACAGTACGTATACTTTATTATTGGCAATTCTTTTGAGTTAGTTGTAAGTAAATTAAATATTTACATTTCAGATGTATTATGCATCCACGCCACGATAAGGAAAACAATGTTGGTAGGAGTAAAGTGGTTTACCAGTAGGAAATAGTTACAGCTTTGAGCGAGCTTAACTACTAAGTAAAAAACGGAGAACTACACAAAACAACAAAAATAGTAAACAGGAAAGGAAGCTTGCCACCCTGTTGACACGGCAAACAAATGAAGGGATTCTAAATTAGATTTTCTCTGAATCAAAGGATGTCCACGGGCGTTAACTCTACCCTTTTTAGCGAATACATTTTATAAGAAATATGAAGCGTTATTATGCAGTAATGCTGTTGCTATACATACCGTCGTCTTTTGCTGCTGACGTTTGCTATCCACGTTCCGTCAAATAGCACCTTTAACATTATTTATGCTGCAGTAAGGACGCCGTTAACCTAAGTGTATTAAGTGTTCGTAGAAAAGTGATTCTCTAAATTAAAAGTTAAAATATAATTATGTAACTTATGATTCCTACATTTAATGTAAAATAGAGTAGCTTAATTTTTTATCAGTCTTATTGAAATACCAACATTACATATTAGTAGTTTTTTATATGTGTGTATGCCTAACTAACCTATCATTTAGGTCGAATTATAATTCGATCTATATCAGTAGATGATTGATGGTCTTCATAACCATTAGTACGTCACTGAATCGTTCATCATTGTGATCGACGTAAGTGGCCTTACAAAAGACGTGTCAGTTTCCTTGGCTCTACGAAAAAATGTAAGGTGGTTCAATGGCCATGCATAATGCCGTGCCTTCAGCAATGCACGGACATCTTTTACAATGAGTATGGTAGGAACTCGTTCAAAATTACTTATTGTATAATTTAAAAAAATCTTCAGACATATGACCTAGATAATGTTTGTAATAAAACGAAGAAAGTAGGGCAGTGTAACTTTGAGTCAAAATTCTTTGGGTGGCAATTTTGTTAATTGATTTTCTTTCATTAGTGTCTCACTAGACGGTCCACGTTTATTTCGGTCGGCTTCGAACAGCTGTACTGATTTAATTAAATGTCAACAATGTGCTCCTGTTGCTTGTGATAAATAAAGTACATGAGCGCGTGTAAATGGTACTAGTATTATGAAGTAAGCTCGATAAACCTACGTAGGCATTGTTAATATTTAAAGAGAAAAATAAATATTATATGTCAAGGTTTTGAATTTAAAAGGAAAGGAGAAATTATTCACAAATTCTGTTTAATTTTAAAACAAACTATTAAATAATTTATCTCTAAGTTATCGATGTAATGTGAAAAAACTTTGTTTGTACTTTAGAGGTAAGGAAATGTTCAGAGGTTTCTTCATTAAAGTACGTGTAAAGAAATCCCAGGACTGAGTAATTAATATCCATTGTTAGAGAGCATTTGTAGGTGTGCTCTACGTAACGAAGAGAAAAACATAGAAAATAAAACATGACAAGCGTTTTTAATATTGTTTAGTTTAATATGCTTGAAAAAGAACGCTTTTTTTATGTTAAGTGATTACAACGAATACAAAAACGGACTTTTATTGTAAATTAAATTTAAATTTCTATACAATAAGAATAAATAAAGCTACGAATTATATCGTTATTAATTCTCAAAAGTATCAAAAACTTCTATATCAATTGAAACTCCCAATAAGGATTCAAAGAAATATTAAAAGTATTAAGACCATTGGGCGTCGTTTAAACGAGCTGCCGTTTGAAAATAAAGAGAGGAAAGAAAGAATAAAACAATTTGTAACGCAATGCTTAAACTTCTACGATCGCAAAAGGTATATAACTTTTTTAATTTCTTTTACAATACTTTTTAATGATAAATTACTTAAATGTTCAAAGAACAATTTTAGTAAGACATTTCTTTTAATTCTGCGTTTTACAAAGTGGTCTTATTTAATTGGTTAATCATCGTCCCCGACAATTTTCCCTGTGAAGGGTCAGCATTGTATGTACTACTGAAGTAATGAAGGCTGATAGAGATATTATCTTATACTTATCCTCTATTACAAAATCAATTCATATCTTCGGCCTTGTTACAACCTTGTTGTCGGTCAATCATTTTTAGTACTATACAGTACAGATATCGGTGATCGAAGTGAAATAAACGAAATATTAATTACACAGTAAAATTGTTTGCCAGATATAATGAATGATATGCCGTTTACATAAGCCTTTGTATTCTAGCCTTGAAAGTCAAAGACGGGCCTTGTATGGTTTTGTTTACGGCTCTTATAAACCATTTAATGTCTATCCTTTGATGCTATTGTACTTCGTGGAAATAAAGGAACGGCCAAGAAATAGAATTAAAGTTGAACAATCGGCATTTCATTCAAACCTAAATGGAAGTCAACAAAGGATTTTACATACAGTTTTACGTTTTCAAATGAAATATTGTTCTGATATTCTTAATAATATAAGTTTTGTTTTTCTGAACGGAAAAGGACAATCTGTTAATAAGTACCCCTATATTAATAGGAAATAATGGAAACGGTTATTTGTAAGCAGTCAAAGATGTTTTACTTTATAGAAATAACAAAAAAAAATACTTTATCGATTTCTTAATTAACCACACAAAAATTGTCTACCACGGAAAATGCTCGGAACATTAACTGGTATATATATGTATTAAACTACGACTGTAATTATGTACTGCTATCCACAAAAAAATTGTATAATATATGAAAATCTTTTCTTTTACTTGCCCGCGATATTAAAACGTTAAATAAACCTTCATAACTGAGTTTTCTAAATCAATTTCAAAGGATGACGGTGTATGTTTGAAGAAACTTGCTTTTGTTTGAGAATAGAAATTGAAGGGAGAAATTAAATTTGTGTTATAATAACCTTACTCCGGTTTAATAAGATTTTTCAATTTCATACTAAAAACTTTAACGACTGCAAAAAAATTTTTTTCTCTTTGTTTATCAATAACTGGTTTTAAATTGGCGGCACACGGTGGTGACCTCACTAGACATTTCTAATTATTACCGAGTTTATAATTATTAATTATCTGTAGTTATAATAAATTTTATGCTGTTTTTCGCTTCTTTCTTATTAATCTCCATTATGTTTACATATTAAGAAGCTCTACCAGATTAACCTATTTAAAATGTTCTAAATATTTGATGTAAATGTGAAATTACTCGATTACTATTCTAAGCATACACTGGTACATGTTTCCAATGTTTGGATTTGAGCCAAACTTTGGGAACTTATTCTCCCGAAATGTTAAACCGCGTTGAGGCAATAAAAGCATAATGGCAAGCTCATGCGGCGGCACCGCGCCGTGTACCTTTCTTGTAATAACAGGACCAGAATTCTGCACATATGGGATCAAATATTCATGTGAATAAATATTCACGGTGCCTTTTTTTTTAATTCAACGTGATTAAAATACTACTTTTTGTTTTAAAGGTATTTTGCATCTATAATATGGCAAAGAATACTAAAGTCTAACAAGAAATGCTTTAATCGTGAATTATTTAGTTGTTCAAGTGTAATTCAAAAGTCTGTTGAATGGAGCCAGAGTTGTGGTATACCTGTTTAAAAATAAAATTCTTTTTTATTTTTGTATTTTTTAATCGTTTTTTTAATGGAAGGGACCTCGTTCTACTCTCTAAATTATAACGCGGATAACTCTCGTATCGTTGAATAAGATTTTCCTAATGTTTTGTCGAAAAAATCGCATCTTTTTAAAATAAAGGAAAAGGAATCATAATATTTTATTAATGGCCTCCCTAGAAAGTAATAGTGTTTCCATACGTACACTTCTGCGGAACAGTTTGTTATGAAGTTCAGTTTCATTATTCAGTTTTTAAGCTAGATGGCAGTGGACGATATTTACTGCGAGATTCCAATCTTCGTCGATGAGATGTCGCTAGTAAGATATAATTTAGAAGAATCAAAAGAAAAATATACATGAAAATCACATTTATATCGTAACTGCTAAAATTCTAAAACCATTTTAATGTTAACAATGCAATGCTTTTAAAAATCGCAAGCAGAGACGTGATTCTTATTTTATTTTCTTTGTTAAGTTATTGCTTGGAGAAAAAATAAATAAGAAAATGTAGAAAATACTGATCAATTTCGGTAGAGTTACGTTAAGATTTATTAATATTTAATTATAATATTATTCTGTCTTTCTAGTCATTTCACCCCACGTTTTTAAAATTTATTTTGACTGATTGTATTTTTTGTTAAAGTAAAGATTTAAGCTGCTTGTAATAAATCGTGTTAGAATATTAAATAAAGTTGTATATCATAAAATAACTGCGCACTTCACAGGTGGAGTCACAAGATGATTTATAATCTATAGTTATAATTTATCAAGTTCTCAACTACTAAATTACGTTGTTTCTCGGACAAGGTCTAAGTTTCTCGTCCCTAATTCGTGTATTAATGTATGCTTATGATTAAATTCAAAACTATAACATAGGATCAAAATTATTCTGTAAGATATTTTGCATTAATGTTAGATGGAATTTTTTGGTCCGAAAGTAAATAATTATCAATTAACTTGTAGAAAAGGATATGACCGGAGTTTTCTTATGAATAGGAAGTAACAAAGGGCTTCTTTAATACAGTTTCAAAATTAAAATAACAAGACAACAAAGGGAATTGAAGCGAAGTTACTTTTTGTATTATTAATGTAGAAATTTACAAAATTGATTATACGAAATAAATATCTGTCGTAACTTTCTTCAAGAAATTAGGTTATTTTGAGCTTGACAGGATTCTTTGTGTAGATTTATTGGCCTCTTCCATTGTTTGGTGTGAGGTTACATAGAACCAAAATTATTGTAGAACATGATACTTTGAGCTTATCTTGAAACTTTAGGTTTAAGATGTACTAAAGACTTGATTGAAGATGTATTAGTAGCTGCTAGCATTTATTTCGTTTTAATTTTTTTTTTAATAGCAAACTCAAATTTTTATTTCTTTCCATTGGTGATACACTGAACACTGAGCGATAACTATTGTTCTATGAAACCAAATAACATTCTATTTGCACAACTAAACATTAGGCAACCCTTATCTCGTAAGATCATGTTAATTTTCCGCCATTCCTCCCGTCAACCCTTTTCCTCACATATGTTAGACGTTTGAAATTATTGTTTTCTATTTATACATGATAAATTGTATGTATCTTATACATCCACTTGAAAATTTATTATTTTATGTCAATCTAAGTTATATTATCGTATTTCTACACTTTATCTATAAAGCAATAAATCATTTAAAAGTAGTTTACGACTTAAAACATGAATAACGTATTTAACATGCACTATTCCAGAGTTTAGTTTAAGTTTCAGATAATTACGTTTTAATTTTATCAAAACATTCTTAGCACCTTTAGATGGTTGTGGAATTTAGTAAGGAACTAGTTATTTTCTCAAATACCTCCAGTGTAGTTCACTGTACATTTATAACGGGTCACGTTTTGCTGCCATTGAAGCGAAGAGGTCTTATAAGGGTATTGTGGCGTCGCTATTTAGCACACGGAGCACCGATTATAGACAATAGGTCTTTGTCAATATCACCGACATTCTGTAATGCAAACGTATGCCAGTGAACCTTTCTGTGCCCTTACCTGGCCTACACAAGTAACAATTATTCCTATTTACTACGATAGATAGTTATATAAAACTATGAAGCTGCGTTTAGGTAGCTGGTACTTACCGTAAGCTACACGTCCCCACCGAGGGTCACGAGCCTATCTCATCTAGGTCTTAGTTACCCACGCTGGCCCAGTGCAGGTTCAATTCTAATTGGACTGGAATTATAAAAATGACTTTAATACTTGCATTAGTACCTTTACTGAAGAGATAATAATATGCATAATCGTATTCAGGTATAAATACAATAGCATGATTATAAATTATGTTAATATTTATCTCCATGTAATAAAATTCGCGGTACAAATTAAATTAAACCTCCATAATAATTTCACACCGCCAAATGTGCCTGCGGTTTGCTTAATATCCCATAATAAAACGACCTTTAATTACTCGTGACCGTAAAATATAACATGTAATTAAAAGCAACTCTCCGATAATACTAAGGATGAGCCGTAAAATTTGACATAAAAAATGTAACTTTTTTATGTATTTGATTTGTTTGAGCTAAAAGAAACCTATCTTCTTAAGCAGCCACAGTTGGCTTAGTGAATTTATTGCTTATAAAAATGTTTTTACGAAATGCTTTATTTATTTCTTGTAGCTTTGACTGACGTTATAATTTATTACCAATGTTTTGGAGACAATAGCCTTACCAATTCTTTAGAGAGAATTTTGTAAAAAGTATTTGTCAAATCTTTGAAGGGTAGAATTTTTTCCTGAATACGTAGTTTCCTAGGGTTTGCAATATCACTACGTTTACATAGGACCCGAAAGACATGCGAAATTTAGAGTAATATTTTCGATACGTGTTTGGAATTCTACAAGTTTATTTCTCCAATTTCAGTACACAAATAGAAGATTTTTTTAAATAAATACGCTATAGTTCTTTAAGAAAATTGCAATGAATTGTGTAGTATTAGTAAGATTCGCGGTGTCATTTTTATTTAAAAAAAATCTTATATGATATTAATAATGATTATGGTTGCAGATCAACATAAAATAAACGATTAGGTTTATGTTAATTGACGCATAAAATAGCCATGTCTTATATGTAAATTGTTACATACATTTGATAAGAATTTGCAATTTGTTTATTTGAGTAGGCAGTTTCTATTCCTAGCCGTAGTAATTGAAGCATTTTTATGCAAATATCCCAAGGTATTCGTCATTTATGTGATAATGCGTGTTTGTTTACAAAGACGTTACCAATAAACGTGGAGATGCCGTCTCTGTAGAACTCGTATTATTTCTTACCCTCAATGTCCCGTCTAAAATTTTATCAACAGAACAGAGTGATTTACATAAAAATTCGGAACAGAAAATTGTATTTTATGTAAATTGTTTTGTTTCGTTCGTCTGAAGAACTGCAAGAAACGACATTTGTTATTGACGAAAGGATCAGTATGAACCTCGTTGTTGTGCCAGACGCGGTTATATTCTATGAATTCAAAGTATAATAATAAAATAACATTTTCCATAACTTTTTAGAACTACTTGAGTTACTCATCGATCTTTCTGTATAACTGAATAAAAGTTAAAAAAACACTGTCGACTATTTAATAGCTCTGTCGGTTTTCATTCAAAAAAGTTTCTACAGACCCTCCTTTTGAAAACTGCAATATTATGATATTAAAGACAAGCTTTACAGAAAAAGTGACAATAATTTCACAGTCTTCTTCATTTTGTTTTAGTTTGTGTGATTAATGAATGCATCCATCATATGGCATTACAGCTAGAATTATTGATGGATTATTATTGAAGACGCTGGTAGCACAAAACGAAGGATAGATGAAGCTTATGCGGTATACAAAGTATTCACGTAGCTTAAGTCTTGTAAAATTAATTGCGAGTGTTAAAGAATATAAAAACCAACTGACTAATTAATTCTTATTTCTGATTTAAAATGAACTCTTTATTTGTTATTATAATAATAATATACCGTATACTTTACTAACTTCAATAAAGGAAACCGTTATATTTCTGTTATAAAATCGCTTTGAAATTGTTCTTGAAAAGAAATGTTTTATAAGCGCCTTATTTTTTTTACGCTACTGGTTCCAGGAAAATAAGTCCTATCACTGCGCAAATTACGGTATATTTATAAATATTCACGTAGGAGTACTTCTTCATAGCTTTCTTCGACTTTGAAATGAATAAATAATATTGAAAGATCTCAATGTTTGATTTTTCACAACGGTGAATATAAATCACGGTTTCTATTCTACACACATCTATTTCTATCGTACTATTTAATGTTCGTCTATAATAACTTTGGTATGGAATGTTAGTACTGTATAATCTACCAAGACTTTTCAAAAATAACAATATAGAGTTAGAAGATAAAGTTGAAAACTTGCGGACCATAAATATACACTACAGTGAAGTTAGATATTATTTCTATACGTAAGGATTTTCGTTCGTTCGTTGAGTGATAAATTTTGGCGTTAAAAGTATTGAGAACTGCTACCATTAAAATGATCTGATAAAGTACTGACCACTGCTGTCGTGTAACGAAATTCGGTGGCATAAAGAAATTCTCTCGTTAGAGTGGTACAATTTTCTGTTTTAACCGACATGAAAATTTTAAATTATAATGCACTAGCTTTCCCCCGCGACTCCGTTCGCGTGGAATTATAATAATAAAACAAAAGTAAATAACTTATGTGTTCTTCCAGACTATCCTCTACGTTTATGCCAAGAGATCCGTTCAGCAATTTAGTTTACAAACTCTAACAAACATCCATCCATCCATCTAAACTTTCGCATATATAATATTAGTAAGATTGTTGCTGAGGCGTGAAAAGCAAGTAAAGTAACTTATAAAGTACGCTATTACTTGTTTGAAAATTATAATCAAGTACTAATCCGTCTGTAACCATTCAGTTAATTACATTTTAGTCTTTGGCGCGATCTTTTTTCGTGGAACTGTCAAGTTGAGACTTTATAACAATTTTCTTACACCTTTTTAAAATCGCATTATTGTAACAATTTCACTCTGCTCAGTAGCGCAAGCAATAAATTCTTTATAATATAAGACGTAGTTCTCACGAAAATATCCTTGCTCTTCGTTCCGCTATTTTGTTACCGAAAATAAGCAACGTTTCCAAATTTTGGCTGTCATCCATCCAGCTGTCCGTACTTACTCTATCTAAATAAGAGCGTATACAATACTGCTGGTCAAAGCATTTTACCATCATGAAGCAAATATAAAAGAAGCAATTGGTCTACAAAAGGTTCATATGCAAAATTGTCGAAATAGGAAAATGTAGAAAAACCAACAATGTTATACAAATCCTACATTGGCAAGTTGCCAGATTTGCGTCAAATGCGGCAATTCCATGACGTTTGGAATTTTTATAAAAGTGTAGTAAAACCGTTATTTTGGAGACTGGGGATAAGAAGTTGATTGACTTTCTCGTGGTTTGTGATAAAATGTTTTACAAAATCACCTCAGTGTGTTTTTTAAAAAAGTTGATACAGAGAAATATGAACTTGATATTAATGTCTTGAAAATGTTTAAATTCCCAATAAGTTTAATGTTTCCGATAATAAAATACATCGACCGTATCTGTGAATGTAAATAACTTTTAGGAAGACAGGGTCAAGGTGTCCTTACTGTGTAATTCCCTCTAATTATAGACAGGTCAATAACCAAAACTTTCCTTATTTTATTTAAGAAAAGAATTACTTACGTTAGATTTATTCTTAAAACGTTAAAACCATTGTACGGATACTAAGATCACGGTGGAATGGTCATATTAGTATAGTATTTAATTATCTGTGATATTAAAAGCCAATAAGGCAGAAAAATTATATAAATCATTCTGTGAATAAAGGAGGCTCATCTAAATATACCTTTTTGGTTATGAAATATATATGAAATTATGAGTAGAAATATTAATTTGTTAGACCATATGAAGTTATTGAAGTTTATAACGACCGTAGTATTAAAGTACAGAAGTTAACATAAAGTCAGATTAAGCTAAACATTTGTAGTGATATGTAGTCTGAGAGTATTTTTTGAATTTGTTACCATGAAGAATTCTCGAGGGATGTTTTACTTTACATAATGTTTCTTATTTGAATAAACAAAAAGATTTGTAGTCTCTAAAGTTCCTATATGAGAAAAAATGTATTTTATTTAACTGTGTTAATTTAAACAAATAAAATCAATAAATCAACATACAAGATACCGTAGTTCTCACTGGGTGGGATGGATTACTAATCATCATCTTCCTCCTTATCCTACTCCCGTAGGGTCGGCGCAACAGGTTTTTGTCCTCCACATAACTCTATCTTACGTCATCTCAGTCATCACTCCCTTCTTGATCATGTCATCTTTCACGCAATCCATCCATCTCTTTCTAGGTCTACCTCTACCGGTGTACTCTTCCACACTCATAACTAACGTTCTCCTTGTTACATGCGATTCATCCCTCCTCATAACATACCATGCTAACCTTTTACTCCTTACTAATAAGTTATTTATTTAAGAAGTTCAAAATTATGGGTTTATTTAATTTAATTTATTGATCATACAATTATGAATTTTTTCTTTAAAAATGTTTCTTCCATATTATGTTAAAGATCCTTTCATATAATATGTATCGTTCTGTATGGCGACCCTTGTTAACTAAACATATGTTGTATTCTTTTGTATGTCAATTTTCGTTCTTTGAAATATTACTTATTATGAGAATAATTTATTTCAATTTACAAGGATATTATTTTGTCTTCACAAAAGGTTACGAGTATCTATATCGTTACTGAACAACTTTTTTAGTATTGATTGTTCTTCATGTTTTGATAAAAGTATTGAGAATTCGATAATTAAAATATAGTCATACAATAGAAATAGGAATAAAGATATTAGAAAATACTACCCATATAATGGAAGCAAAAACTTTTCGACTTCTGATATGAGAGATTTATTACAATGATTTGTAAGGTTATCAACATGAATTAAATATAAGAATACCTAATATGTGTTAAATAACGTCATGTACAACAATTTATAGGACGATAAACTAATTCATCAAGTCATATCTATAATCTATTAATATTTTTTTGTAGCTACGATAGGGGATTGAAATATTGCAAAGCTTTTGCGTCATATAAACATGATTTATTGACGCCTAGCACAACTTTAGTCTGGTTACTATGCTTTATATTTTAAGAAATTTCAGATATTTTACCATTACTATATGTAGATAGAGGCGAGACAGTCATGTAGAGACACCATCATCATCATCACCAGCTCACTATACGTCCCCACCGACGGGCTCGGACCCTAAAGTTAGGGAGACACCATACTCTGACAATATTTATTAATTTCTTCTTAATTCTAAATAATATTAGCATAGAATTCATCAGTTTTTCTATGACTTTACGTTCTTTAAACATGATAGTAAACTTAGATTACTGTATTAACACAACATCAAAAGTAAATTAAAATTTAAAATTTGTTAAAAACATTACTTCCTGATTTCAGTTGCTTTAGAACTAAAGTAATGCAATAAAAATAGAGCGGCTGTGAAGAGCATCCATTAGCTCTCTGTAGATTTTGTCAAGGCGTCTAACGCCATTGAAATTCTGTCTTCGCGAAGCACTTTAAACATTTTACAAAATCGAATTTGTGAATTTTTGTATTTTACAATAGAAACATTGCTTCCACAAGACTAACTGCACTCAAGGAACTTATGTGGTTAAACACATAATTCTATATCTTAATATAGTCTCCCTTAGTGATGATACTTAGAGTGCGGCAATGTGAATTAAAACTAAAAAAATATATGTTTTTTTTAAAGTTTATAGAAACTCTAAATATAATTCATGTAGGCGATATATGCGCGCAGTAAAACAAATCTTTTCGCGAGTCAATCGATTCACTGCTTCCCGACATAAAAGTCTTCAAACAAAATATGCTGTTTTCATTCTATTATAGCTAATAAATTTATTGTAATTATTAAACTATAACTATACTAATATAATAAATATACATCGAAATTGATATTGGTTATTGCTATTAAATATACAAAATATTTTCAAACAAACATAAATAGACGAATACATATCTCATCTGCTACATTAAACATCATAAAAGAAAGTGTCGGCTGACGGCGTGCCGGAATGCAGTGACTGGCGTTTATTTTTGCTCCAGAGGTAATTGTAAACATTTTTGTTTATGAACGTTGCTCGCATTACACTGGCTGGAAACTAAGATTTATTACTTCATAGAAGGGCATCAAGAGTTGGAGCAACTGTGAGCACGGAATAGAAACATAAAACTGATATACGACATAAAATACTACTCCGTGTCTAGTATTTTTTATTTAAGACCAGATCGTGAAGCAAATTCAATTACAAATGCAAATGCGCGTATGTTTCTAACGAGATTTTTTAAATTAATTATAGACAAAGCCAGCACTGACAATGCATTTTTTATTGTTAATCATATTTCATACTTCTTACTAATATTATAAATTCGAAAGTTTAGATGGATGGATGCTTGTTAGAGTTTGTAGCCTAAACGGATTACGATAATATTTGGCATAGATGTATAGGATAGTCTGGAAGAAAACATAGGCTACCTGAATTTGTTTTTTTTTCAATTCCGCGCGGACGTAGTCGCGGGCGAAAGCTAGTCTAAAATATATTATAATTAATTAATTCTTTACTGATTTAAGTGTTATGGCTCGAATATGTTACTTATAATGAAACAATAAAAATAACTATATAAACGAGAGAACTTACGATTGCTCCGGACATTAACAATGACAAAGGAGTTATTAATTTTT
>LD688941.1:5421653-5437077 GCA_003118335.3 Papilio memnon
GGTACAAAATTTAAATAGCATTGAGCGAGAACATTAAACAACGTGGACAAGTTTTATAGCGATAGTTGCAACGTAAATGGTGTTGTAAATGCACTTAGGGAAGAGGTTTTATAACAGTGCATTTACAGTGAATAGCAAAACTAGGATATACGATTTAGTGACTATTATATGTTGCACCAATTCTTACTGATTTGATTACGAATTAACCAAGGTATAAAGACAAAATTAACGGCTAATATCACAGACCATAAAAGACATTGGACTATTTTCTGTAAGAAGGTTTCTTTTCAACAGATGTTATTCCTATATACTTTTATATAAAGTAAAATTGGTATAAAGTACTTTTATTTTAAAAAAATACATCGCAGTATTCATAAAAGCTTTGAGAAAAAAGTTGTGCTTTCAGGATATTAAATCCTATACAAAAGCTACCGACATCACAGAAATTAGAAAATATTGCTTAAAGTAGATACCTAAAAAAACTTTTCGAATATTTCGAACAGAATCGTTGTTAACTATACACCCTTTTTGAAGGAGTAAATTGAAAAGTCTTAAAATTATAACGTTCATTGGCAAAAGCTACAAGGAAATTTTAAACAATCGAAAAATTTGCAATTTAAATTGCTTTTACACTGCTATGTTAATTAATGAATTTAAAATATGCCCTAGTTTTTAATTAAAGTGGTATGTTTATAATAATTTAATTTTACATTTTACGCAAAGGAATATTTTATACGATGAAAATTGTATCAGTTTATCAGAATGTGATTCATGTTAACCTTGGTAGACAACCTTGTATTCAGAGAGCAACTAATGTTGACTAACTCTTTAAATCCCTCGCCGTTTGCATTATTAATGACGTAGAAATGCGAGAGATATCAAGACAATGAAAACACATTATTTGTCTAGACGTCCGATATTATAAATGCAATATCTTAATCAAATACAGAACTCTAGTAGACAATGATATTCTCAATAGTATAACATTTGGGAACTTATCTTGTGTATTTAATCACAGTCGTATACGATATCATACTAAAATCATAAATGCTAAAGTTTACATTGATGGATTATAAATGTTTCTTACCAAAGAATTCTATAGAGGAATTCAAATTGGATGAATTTTGCACTAGAGGTATTCTATAATAGTGCTCATAAGCATTTTTGATGCCAGCGATTATCGCCGAAATTACAGACTATAGCGCATGTTATACAAAATGATGATAATATCGGGCGATTATAAAGTGGATTAATATGTGAAATTCAGAACATGCAAATCAACCATCAGTCGATTGTAATGGGAATTGTGGTTTAGTGCAATCTGCGAGTTAATTGAACAGCGGGAGAGCAGACATCTGTTGTGCGAATTGACCAATTTCATCCTTGAAATATCTAAACATCACAAAAGACAAGCGAATAATAGAATTTCTGTTTTCTCTCTCTTAATCTCATGAGTGAGATGTAGGAGGCACAATTATAGTGTTCCTATTATCCCATTCTTTACTGAATAAACAAGGCATCGGATGGATAGCAGGAGAAAAACTTTCTCGTTCTAAACACAAACAATTGAAGGTTTCTTCTATAGCAAAGATTTATACTGATGTTTAAATGTTGGACATCTTAATGTGTTTTTAAACGTTAGGATGGAAGTATAATCCCAGTTTATCAAATGTTAATTGAGATACGGGTGTGGGTCGCTCATCCGATCGATTTAGGCACATTCCCACGCCTCATTAAAGACGCGAAAGAGCATGTAACAC
This sequence comes from Papilio memnon, assembly GCA_003118335.3. Classification (NCBI taxonomy): domain Eukaryota; kingdom Metazoa; phylum Arthropoda; class Insecta; order Lepidoptera; family Papilionidae; genus Papilio; species Papilio memnon. Next base: position 5,423,414 of record LD688941.1, read on the forward strand.
CTCTATACAACGAAGCGCGTGAAATGAATCCGTGATGTAAGCATATGTGATCGTGACACCTAATTATTTTCTTCTATATGCCTACATTTATAAGAAACTAATATATCTTTACTTGAATTCTGATTAGAAAAATGTTACAGGAAAAAACAAGTTGTTTTGCAATAGTATTTGAGATACGAGTAGATTATGCGATGACCACTTATATTAACATCGACGAAAAGTGAATTAAATTATAAGCATGGAAGTGACTATCAATGAAAATTTTAAGATTCCTTATAAAACCGTAATTTTATAAGTATATGTAACTATTTTACTTCTTACTAATCTTACTAATATTATAAATCCGAAAGTTTGGATGGATGTTCGTTAGAGTTTGTAGCCTAATCTGCTGAACGGATCTCGATGAAATTTGGTATAGATGTATAGGATAGTCTGGAAGAACACATAGGCTACCTTCTTTTGTTTTTTTTAATACCACGCGGACGAAGTCATAGGCGAAAGCTTGTTGGTTACTTTTGGACAATTTAGCTCAAAAAATAAATTGTATATTTTTCTTTGTTTTCTATTTTGTTTATATTTCTTTAGATATATTATACAATAAGAATTGAATTTTATAACAAAACGTATTATTTTTCTACGTAGCTTGTTCCAATAAAGAAATAACGAAACCCAGTTCATATTTTATAACAAGACCCAATATGAATTTCAAAATAACTGAAGGCGTTCGTAACAATAAGCAATAAATGGAGACCATTACAGAAAATACATTTATGCGATTTATAACGACAATACCTATATGTAATTATATTGAATTGAATATCTTTCCAACAAAATTCCGACAGCTCTTTTTTTATTAAAAACCATAATTTAGTAAAGTCTCGAACATTGTATGTATCTCAATTATTGTATAATGTTGGATCCCCAATTTAATTCATATTCAGACTAATATTTCAAAATGCACAAAATACTAAAGGCCTCACTTTATTAATACCGTAACTTACTGTATTTACTTGATTTATACTGTGACTCTAGGCGCGTCAAGCGAAAATTTTGTCAAATGATTTAAACATTTTTATGCGTAAGCTTCCAAATTCGATATTGACCAATAAATAATGTTTTTACCGAAAACACATTTGTGGCGTAATATACAACTATGTTTACGTCCAATCAAACAGCGCTGGCTAAAGGTTTAAAATACACAGTGTCTAACTATATTTTTTGGGGTAATACAAGATATCGTTAACATATTTATTTTCAAGAAGCGGGCAGATCGGACGATGCTTTCGTTTATAAATAAATCGCAATTAATTAGTGCTCACCGACAGGTAACTACAGTGTTTTTGCCAACACCAAATATACAAAGTAATTTGTAGTCATTAATATTCATAATCTTATAAATTAATCTGAATTTAGCTTACATGAAATGGTCAATTAATCAACGTAATGCCAAGTCATCTTTCATTATAATAAAAGCAAAAAGGTCCAACAAGCGTTTAAACAATTTACGAGATTGAAACCTTTGTAAATTTTGTCAATTCTGCACTTAAAATTTAGTAATTGTAGCTGGAAAACCTGGTTAAGGCCACGTAAAACTGTCCTAAATCATCTTAATCTAACAGAAGTAACTCAAATAGAAAATTCTTTGACAGAGAAAGATCAAATAGGTGCAAATTCCACTAGCACAAATGTAATTTCTTGCAGTGTTATTCATTTGTTATTTCTATCAGGTGACCTAATGGATGTACTGGCGCTGTTCACGTCTTCAGTGAACTTCGTGTTGTACTGCAGCATGAGCCGTCAGTTCCGATGCACGTTCGCTCGTCTAGCGCGCCGCATGCTCTCCGCACCAGAGGAACCACCCAAATCATCACACAAGCATGAGCCAACCACACAGGTAAATCAAAATACGATACCGCTATCATTGTAAAATACAACAAACATTCTTTATCAAAAATTTATCTAAATTCCCACTTACAAAGTTATGTTACTATCGGTTTCTTTGGCAGTTAATTGTAGAAGATTTTTTTTATTTGTATAATGTTTGTTGTGTCAAAGTGAAAGTGAAATATTTTTATTCCCTAGGTCACAGGGCCACTTTAGCGACAGATGCCCGCCCTTATTAGGGTGGTGGAGGAGAGCGTTATTTAGTGTCAAGGTAATTTGTTATTGTATTAACGAAAAAGAATACCAACTTTTAGTAGCGATAAATGTTCATTAGAAAAAGCACTAAGTGATTGTAGCATTACCTTATTTATTACGTGTCATGTGACCCAATCTTCATCAATAGACGTTATGAAGATGTGGAGATAAAATTAGCTAATTACTTTGGTTTTAATCTCACAGGCTTTGTATATAATATTTCACAAACGTTTTATGCTTCAACGAGGTACAAGAAAAAATTCTTTTACAAGTATTAGCAATAATATGACCAAAGCTGTGATATTATCTGTATTAGCGGCCATTTCAACTTTTAATACACTTTGAAAAATAGATTGTAAGGATAGTGTTGTTGAGAGCTAACACAATTCATTTTAAATTTCTTTTTCAGATTTACAATCAACGAAGACAAGAAATGTTTGTTAAAATTATTAGTTAATTATAAAATTGTATATACCTTGACACTATAAAATATTAATATTATCAACCACTTTAGCTCGTATGTACCCAGTACTAATTATATTAATTAAAATCATGGATCTATATTAATATCTGTACATAATACTTTTGTGCTTGTCATATGTTGTAAATATTGTATATAGTTTATATGTAATACGAGGTGAACTATGTAAATGTACAAGGAATACGTGTAACCTTTAACGATAAGTAAACCCTGTTGACAACTGCTAGCTTTCGTGTCTAATGAGCCGAGACGCGAAACCTAGACGTTGTCTAGATATTTTATATTTATAAATCTATCTCTAAGTTATTTTTAGGGTCCAAAAGTTATTAAATAATAACTAGCGAACTTTATTAATAATTAGATCTTATCGTTATGTAATGTTTAATATTATTATAATCATATTAACATTTTCTACTATTATTGTTTAATTTCTTTAAAATTGTCATTTATTGGCTGTAACTTAATATTACAAATGAGATAAATGTTTGCGTGTTTTATTTCTATCCCATTTGTAAAAAGATTCTCTTTTACGATCTTATGATGGCAAAATATTTATTTTATTACCGTATAATCTCAGTGGAAAAGTCAAAGGAAACAATTAAGTATCACAAATCCATTTTCACAGTGCTTCGATTAAAATGTTACATTGTTTAGTGCTTATCTCTGTAGTACACAGAAAAGTTAATGCGTGATAACTCGTTGTCGCTGACAAATTTAATTAAAACGCAGTAATATAAAATTAAAGTCACATTACTTTTAGGATATATGCAAACAAAAGTACAATTGTTAAATCCATTTCGTTTATAGTATTGGCGTTTTTCAATATTCTGTTATTTATTTAGATTATGTTCCGTCCGTTTGAAAATTTTATGAAGCGGATTGTTATTGACATTGTACTTAGCAAATAAAAGTTTTCAGCGGCTTATTGAGGCCGCGAATATTCGCTACTATCATTTTTCATACACGTGTTATCCACGAGATAAAGCCTTGAACACAGTCTGAATCTTCGAGTAAATATTTCCTACATTCCGTTTAAATTCGTACGCTCGTCCAAAAAAATAAAAAACAGAACCAACGAAATGTTATTTTAGATGACTATTTCGAGAGTATATATTTTAAGAACCGAAATCCTATTCGCAAATGTTTTGAATTTTTCATACATCACTTGGAGTGAAAAATCAGTATAAACACACGATTTGATGGAAAAAATTAAAAGCTACAAATTAAATACATTCCGATACAGTTGTTTTTAGAAAATAAAAACGTGAGTAACCTAAGATTTTTTTCTTTTAACTGAATGTAAACACATTACATCAATACTATTTATAGTACGTATTGTTTTTACTGCGAAATGGTTTTTTATTTAAGTGTGTCATGCCACGATAGTGTTATCTAGTTGAGAAAGCTGCGGGCTATGTATTTTGCAATTCAGGGATAAATAAGTATGTGCAAATAAAAATACAATGTTACTGTGTGACTAATATTGCTTCAGTAAGATTATCAATTGATTGTTTATGACAATAAAATTAAAGTAAAGTTAGAAATTTCATTTGGAAACTGGAAAATGTAGTTAAATCATCGATTAGGTCTAATACTTTGTTTAAGAAGTTTTGTACTTTTATAATTGAATTCTTTATATTTGAATATTGCGCAATAGATAAGGTAAATAATTTGAAACAGTACATGCTGTGCTTGTTTAAAATATTCTAAAGATTTTTAAAAGAAATGTTTCGAAGTAGGAATCAAACATTCCGTGAACAGTACTTGAAAAGGTCTCAAGCCCGAAACCTCTCCAGTGTCATCGTTGCTGTGAATTCACAATGTGGCTGCCATCGAGTGGAGGGTAGTACGACATAATTATTATACACATAACTTTCTAAGCTTAAGAACTTTTGACCTGTCTTGAAAGAAAACGCAAATTTCAATTTTGCAATCCAGATTTTTTATGTATACGTTTATCCAAACTAGTGTGGTTGAAATAAAATAAATCAGATAAGTACTTAGGTGTTGTTAAAACCTCAAATTAGTAAGTTAAAAAGTGAACAGTGTCTGATTCTGATAACCGAATTAGTAGTGTTGTGGTAACTTTCAGGTAAGTTACCTCCTTTTATCACAGCCTTACTTGAAAAGTATTAATACTTTCCGGAAGACAATTTGATGTGATGAAGAATTTAAAGAAATCTATCCTACAATATCATAGTGTTACAATATTAATAAACTCAAGTTTTTAATAAACTTATCTAGTATTATACAAGGTTACGTTCTTGTTACAAAAGCTATATTGACCCAGTTAACAGAAAACTATTTATTTTTTACATTAACGTAATACACAGCTGACCAAAAAAAGAGTCAATCATACTATCTTGAGATCTTTTACGTGTGTAATATCATTTAAATCGAGAGTACCCGTTTATCTATGATACTAGATAATGTATGCCCAGATAGAGCCGCTACCACTTTACCTCGGGATCGGCAGATACGAGTACGAATTATTTTATCTTTACACATGACACATGATAAAAATGGTGTTACCACATTAATGTTCTGGTTTACGTTAACTATAGCAGTCAATTTATAGAACTGCCATATTGCGGGTAAATATGGAACTAATTTCTTTGCGCACATAAAAATGTCATAGAAGTGCTCCCAGGCCTGGGTTTTAAGTGTTTTTTTGGTTAATCTATACTTAATATAATAAAGCGTAAACACACACTTCTTTGTTGCCTGAGATGTCAACAATTACAGCATATTTTTGAATAATTCTTTTTTTAATAAAAAGCCCAACACTTACGTCACGCTTTAGGCTATATAAGTATTTTCACGCTATTAAACTTAGGAGGTAAATATTTTGGATAAAAACCCTAATGTGGGAAAGAGACCATAAGTTGCTGCCAACATCAAGGAAGCAAAATTGCCATGGTTTGTCATCATGTCATGTCATTTTGACATTTGCAATTGACAAATGTAAACAATAAAATAAAATTTTCATAATTTCATGCGGATGAAGCCGCAAGGGAACAGCTAGTGTGTTACTGAAGTATAACTTTGACGGTGAATAGAAATATTCATAGCGTGTAATAGGAATCATCAATTCGTATTTCGTATTTGAATTCAGACCACCCAAATGAATTTAAAGTCAATTGATCTTCACAACCTAAACACAAGTATTATGATGACAATTTAATGCTCAATACATTATAGCTCTATTTTCTGTGAAACGCTTAACACTGGACCGGGCATTTCGCCAAACCTATAAAAATGTATTATTTTTGTAGAACATATATTGTTCGCGGCCCTCGTATAAGAATATTTTATCCTTAATTGCAAACAACAGGTGTATTATAACTCACTACACGATATAAGGATTACACCATGTAATTTCTCTTGTAATTTTTTCTATTACATCCATTCAGTATTCTCTAAAAATTCAATGTAGTACAATCAGTTAATGGCAAAGCCACGCAACTTGCAATCGATGAATCAACGGGAATTCGTCACCAATCATCATTATTTGAACATCGATATATGCCACCGGAACATCGTTGTAGCTATTTACTTAACATATTCAATACAATGCATTTCAATACATGGCCAGTTTCGTCTCATCCCGTATATGTTTTTGTTCAGGTCCTATATAGAATTCATGTATCAATGCGAATTGTGCATTCAATATTAATATCAGTTCTCATTAAAAACTCAGTTAAAACATATTTTATTGAATTAAATGTGTGACCTATTTTAAAGCGTAGAGTTAGCAAACGAGCAAGCGACTAACTGATTTCGCTAAAACTTAGACAATATATAATGATTGACTTGTCATCAATTATTTTGTCCAATATGTGTTTAAAAAATGAAAAAGCTAACTTCATTTGATGTATTTATTATTATTTTGCGCATGTACTTGTACCGTACTGGGAATAATGTCGAATGAAAAATTAAAGCAATTTACTAATGAAATAGGTGCGGTGGCGTGCCGCGGCCCTATACCAAATTGTATTTATGCTTATTATAATTACTTATTATGAATATTGAATTTACATGCATCAATCTAAATAATAGTACCTTACGCAAATACATCGATCCATGCGAACAAAACATGTACAACTCTTAAGCGATCCCATCTGACAGTTATGTAAAAATGAACCTTCTTGTTGCCTTTTTATAAAATTAGTGTTCTTGTTTACGGTCTGTCCTTGTCATAGCTATTGAAAATATAGTCACCAATAACATAATATGCATACGTCGATAATCTTTGACATTCAAGCGACTCTAATTTTACCAGATTTTCATTTAGATATCGTGTTAATTGTTTCATAGATAAAGCTGCTCGCTGTTTGTGATAATGCTCTCTAAAAAAATCAATTTGATGCGATAATGCATGGATTTTTTTTTTCAATATTAATATCGGTGAGCGCATAACGACGGTTACACTCACTCGACTATAACTGTTAACTGTCAATGTTGGTTTAGATTTTACTAAAACAAAAATGAAGTATTATAATTGATATTACAGTTTTGCTTTCTTCGTTAAAACATGGCGTAATTCAATTTTATACTATTTTATTAAAAACGTAAATTGGAATAAATTGTTTACACGATACAAAAGATTCATTGAACGTATATGATAAGTTACTTAGACTATAATTAGTTGATAATATTCTCGTCTATCCTCATATTGTATCACAATATGTTCTATTATATAAGAGAAATTGAGACTTTGTGAAGTTGGAGCTTTTATCTCTCAAAGTGAAGGAAAACATTGTCCAATTAGTCAACGAGTCTGAGGTAAAACATCGCAAAAGCTCAAAGTGTTGCTCAAATTACTTAAACTGTAACGACTCTATATTATCCTTAACAAAGTAAACCCTTAAAAGCCTCGAGCACTTTCAGTTGTGTAGGTTAACACTTGAACGGCTCCATACTAAAGATGTTAGAAACTTCAGTAACCCTTTGAACAAAAAAGAATATTTTAAATTAACCTGTAGTGCTTAATTTATTTTTTTTATTAATGTTCAAAACGGTATAAACACATTTTGAGAATTTTTACTTCGAAAAACTCATTTTCAAATTTTACCGGACACGTTCAAACAATTCAGTGGATCCACTGGAGTAAGATCATAATTAAACTTTCAGTGTAGTTTAATCAAAGCTTAACGTATGTTGCATAATCAATTCGTAAAAGCGTAGATTAAGGAAACTGAATCTTGTACAAAGGAGTTCTTAAGCCTCTTAATACCTATTCTCTTGTGTCAACAAATTCGCTTAAGTGAATGCTAAGGAAACATTATTTGAGATAGATTAACGATTTCATTTTTAATTTAATTGTTAGATTTTACGCCCAAATAATTGCAAATGCACATAGTATTTAAAACATAAGGAATGCACTAGTAAAATAACATGGTAGGTCCATGTTACAGGACGTACTTCGACTAGTAGAATCATTTATTAGTCAATAAATATTCCCTTTAGTGTAGTATGTTACCATTAAAACTCAGAATGTGACAGTTAAATAACTCATCGGCAAACAATTTTATAAACCAAACAAATGTTGAACGGCAAACATTGTTTATTTCAATAAAAAATAATGATGTATTTACAAGTTCAAAGATCTTTTAGTTTATTTTAAGAGTGGTGTAACTAACCTCACTTTTAAAATTGGAAGAGACATAATATATTACTGTGAGTCAGTGTCGGGCAAGAGGTTCATTACGTCGCAATATCTCAAGAAGACTGACCACTTCAATACACAGCGGAGAAGTTAAAAAAAGGCAGGTCGTAAGAATAAATCTTTGTCTTTTAAAGCAGCAGTTACCCAAGATTTTTTTAAATTAAATCTGGCGTATACATTTTTATAAACTGAGTAATAATTTAGAGTAAGATTTATTAAAACTCCAAACATTTTTAACAGGCTCAACATTTTTTAATGATTTTTAGTTTTTTTACTTGTGATTGCTCTATGACGTTCGTAAAGGCACTTTTTATAATTTCACTAAATAACACAATACTTGTGCTTATATAAAAGAACTTAAAAGACGTTCACATTATTCAAATGTTGAGGTAAAAGGAAGGGAACGTACAAAGAGTGTGAATGATATTAAGTGCTGAGTTCTTTATTCCAGCTAACGTTATCTTGAACCTTTTTATGACACTCAGAGTGCGCGCACAACTTTGACTAAACTATAGCACAACTGTTTAGTCTCACTTTGATTCCCATGAGCTTATATAGAGGTGCTCACATTACTAGATGTTTAATTGTGCAACTAAACAGCTGAATTGGCTGCGGAACAATCGACAATCGCACAACTGTTGTGCGATAGTTTAGTCAAAGGTGTGCACCTGCTCTTTCAATCGAAAATATATAAATGCAGCTTTGTATTTTAAACTAAATAATACGTATCTTCCATCGTATCGACTCAGAAGGGTCGCACACTGACCGGGTCACGATGGTCAAGCGACAAGTGACCTCAACTTCAAGTGCCTTCCCTTAACTAAGTACTGTTGTAAGACGCGTGTTTCATGTAATAAATCTATCAATATCTTGTTCCCTTCACAACAATAATACAAGTAATTTTTATAACGTTTAAGTTGCCTCTCTGTTTTATGTTACCAAAATTTTCATCTAACAATCTTTTGATATTAAAATAATAATTATTTTTACCAGTAAGGGTAATTCTAAGTATTTGATCAGATATTGGGGCCTAGATTTTATAAATATCCTCGGAAGATTTAAATTGAAAAGATATAAATCACGAACCGAGAACAACTCAGAAAACAAGTAAGTAATTAATCTTAGTTTCTCGTCAAGAACTAACAAATTGTACGGCGCTAATTGAATGTTAAAGAGTTATTTATGTTAAGTTATGATATCACTATGTTTTAATGGTATGGGTTTTTAAATTTCATCAATGAAAATTTATCGTTTGTAACATTATGTACAAAATTGTAATACCTGGATGCTTTAATCTAACTTTTACAACAACAGTTTGAAATATTCATGATTATAAACATTTTTGTAACTTTTTGAAAAAGCGACCTCGCGATAGCCTTCATTAAGGCTCTAATACTTTTATAGTTAACTACGTGAGATATTGATAAGATAACAAAATTGTTTAAAACGTTTTCGAATAAATAAATTTACTTCTAATGCAAATAAATTCCATTTACACAGAAATACAAGTTGAATACTTTTCTCTGTAAGATTTTGCTTTATACGTCTTCCTTAAAACGATTTCCATTTTCTTCAATGTTCTTTGTGAATATTTCTATGATAAGGAGCTTAAAACTTATAATTCAATATCAGCTGTACTTAAGAGAGCATCTGTTCGTTCACTCGAGACGATTCAATTATTCTGTCGTAATTATCTTTTCACTTTCTCAATAGACAAATTCAAAATATTCAAATATAACTAGAATTTTCTATAGTATAGTTTCTATAGCAGATTTAATTAATACTCGTAGTAACAATATATTAAATCGGAAGTCCGACGCCCGGGAACAGAGATCAAAGTTCACATAAAGCTTTCGGATCACCGAGTTTAAACGATATCTTTACAAAGCGTAGTTACGTTCTCGTATTAAATTAATTTAAAGAAATGAATTAAACAAAAATATCATGAAATATAATCTCGTTTACCCAATTAGGATAAGAAAGTCGATTGTCTTATTCGTTTTTAAATAACTCTTAAAGACGAATTTCTCCAAGTTTTATAAAGATTTGGAAGTAATGTTTAATTTTAAGTATATTTCCCAAATGAAATCGTTGCTTTTATCCAAAATCATTTCTATGTATGTGTAACAGAATGGACACATAATTTCTTTATTGTCGGCGTTTTTTCATCTGAAACTCACAGTTATACATAAAAGGTTAATCTTTTCAAAAAGTATTATAGATGTAAAAACAAATCAATCATAAAATCCTTCAGAGTTAGGTACACGGTTATCTACTCTTCAATCAATAGCCGAAGAAAATTGATTTCCTCGATACGACAAGCTTATAAGGCTTCTATCAAACAATTTCAACAAAAACATCCAGGTTTATAAATACAAAATACCTTATAAATAACCAACCATTTTGCTTGACTGACAAGTGGGTTATGTATGTATGTGAATAAATATGTTCGAATTATTTATATTCTCTTGTTGTCTTGACTTATTAAGCTTTAAACACTAAGTTGTGCTTTAGTTCGTATTATAAACCAACGTAGCATGGGTAAAGTCATGTTTTAACTTAAAGTAGTTGTATTAAGACATTTCTGTTTTTTTTTTCACTTTATAGTGGAGTGTTGTAGTGTATCAAACAAGATAGTAATCGTAAATGATTGCTTTGACGAAGTACTGCTCATTTCCATATTGATTAGTGAAAATAGCGCGAATGAAATACGGGTGGTACATAGTTCCCTACTGACCTACATACGACCTACAATGATAGCAGATAGCACTAGACACGTGCCAGGTTATATAATCGTATTATATAAAGACATTAATTAAAAATTACATAAATACATGTTTAAGAAATAAAAAAATGTAACACGGCACGTTCGCCAACATACAATTAAAACATAATAGTATTTCAGTATTAGTATTATTTAGTAATTCAGTGTAAGTGTACTTAAATTTACATATATTTTGCATTAAGAAAGTGTCAGATGTCATAGACAACATTTTCATAACAGCAGATACTTATAAACAGCTGTTGCAATTCGCTAACTTAGAAGACGTACTAGACGCTAACTGATATATTATTTAAATTGTTCTTGTTATTGTAATTGCAATTGACTTTAAAATAACAACGGTATTCAATTTGCAAGAGGGAATCTTCTCACAGCTGTCGGATCAAGATTTAATTTACATTTCAATTTAAAATCCACTTTTGGTATCAATAGTGTCCTACTCTAACAGCTGCTCTCAGAATCATCTAGTCACTGAGAGGGACACTTAGTAGTATACAATACGGAAAACTACTTAACGGCATTGAATGTGGTATTCGGGCAATGAAATTTTCCATACATATAGAAATTAAAAAATGATATCGTGTATATTTCATAAAAAGTTTTGGACCGAAATTTTCATTTAGTTATGGCTCTATAGATTCAACCAAATGGAACGCCTACGCTTGTTAATTAGTGACTAATGAGATATTTCAGTTTCACACAGTAATAACTACATTTCATTTCTTAAATAAAACTATTCGAATGAAATATATAATCCATCATCAAAACAATCTATACTAATCTATACTAATATTATAAAGAGGAAAGATTTGTATTTTTGTATGTATTGAAATAACTCAAAAACTATTGGGCCGATTTTAAAAATTCTTTCACCGTTAGAAAGTTAATTTATCTGTTAGTAACATAGGCTACATTTTTTAATTACACGCGGGCGAAGTCGCGAGCAACAGCTAGTGTAAAATATATTGCAAAGAAATATCAGTTGAACGTCCTTCCTATCATATTGTAATATTATATGTTTATTTTTTAGAATGTCTTTTTGTAAAAATAATTAAGATCTTTAAAATAACACGACACAAAGAGTTACTTTTCTTCAGAATCGCAAAAGGTCGGCGAATGACGTTTTCAATGTTATTTAAGTCGCATAAAATTTCATTTAAAATGTTCCAGTCGGTTTGATTGTCGTAGCCAAATTTGACGTTATTGCTCAACGAACAACTGGTGATTTAACACAGCCATTGACCATTTTATCAAATGGTTCAAGATGGCCTACACAGTCTGATATCATTTTGAAAGAGAAAAAATGCAAATTTAAAATGTTTCGACGTAAATTACTCAGTAATTTATAGCCTATGCAAGATGGATCAAAGATCTAGTGAAAGTTCTGATTATATTGTATCTTTGAATTGCATGCAGCAAAAACTGTTTTTAACCCCAATTCATAAAGGAGCTAACGACTGTGATCAGTTTCAGAACATGTAGGTACGCAAAATTAATTAAAAGTATAATTATAAACGAAAATACATAGTTTAAGAATTATTAAATATTAGCTTTACAAATGTCTTTTGTTTTAATTGAGTTTTTGTGGCAAACATGGCTTATACAAATTATTCTGTTAAAAGGACACTTATAGAAAAACTTTGAAACTGAGAAACCACAATAACGGTCAAGCGTTAAGGAAAGCCACTCGAAGCAAACTTTTGCCACTTCAAAATGAGTTCGACCGACGATCCTATTCTATGTTGGTGACACAATTGTGTAAACATACGGCTTATAATAATATGTGAAAACAAGTTTAAAAATTGTTTAACAAATAAATTTTATTTTATGCAATCTAAATTTTAAATTATTTGCCGTGAGTTCTAAACCTTTCGTGATTATTGTCCACCATTGCTATGTCAGTTAGTTATCTTACGATTTAACCATTTACTTATGTTCACTTAGTTTTTTTTTTTGTTTTTTAATGCCCATGCAAAGACAGAGCTAGTTACTAATGAATTAAACAAGTAAAAGCAATATTTTATGACAATAAAATCCCCAAATGTTTATTAGTTGTCTCGAGATAACGCAGACATCTTGTCGGTGTAATAAATGCGGTTTCCACTGAAACAGTCAGACATATCTGTTTAGCTTAAGGCGACAACGAATTTAGCTAAACCTAAATTGCCACTACTGATGGTTGTGAATCAAGTACACACTAACTTAGACTTTAAACTTGCACATTTAGATATTATTTTCGTATCCACTATACCATTTGTAAATCTCAATGTACTATATGCCCCTGGTGTCTAAGACTAGATTCGATATAAAGAGTTTAATGTTTTAAAACATTTAATATTTTACGTAATTTCTAAATAAATTTAACATACAACCGAGATACATTGTAAATAAATGAAATCTTGGATAAACTGTAGTAGGTCAAATTGTAAATTCTCTTTAAATAGTAATTTAATCACTTAATGTGGCGCAGAGGGACAGACAGGATTTATTACAAAGATGCTAAAGGTTCAAAGGTCCGCACCTGAAGCAATTTACGGTTATTTTGAATGGAGTTGATTGAATAACAGCAAGTTAACGTGATTTATTAGTGACTA
>LD688941.1:5438691-5450913 GCA_003118335.3 Papilio memnon
TTAAATTTTAAAAGTTATTTCATTTAATGTTCTAGGTTCTAGGTAAATAATAGTCAGTATTTGTTATGTTGACCTCTAAACTGGTGGATAGATTTGACTACTTTAGTAATATGTTATGAGGAATATAAAGGAAGTGTGTTTTCTGGAAATTCTAAAAAAATTATGAGATTTTTTTCCGAATACTTAATTTTAAAGAAAATAAAAAAGGTTCTTCATTTGTAGTTACTTAAATTTCGAAACTATTGTTGGGTTTCTTAAGCGTTATGGTCTTAATTGAACCGGACTCGCATCTTCAGCATTATTTGAAGACTGATGCTGTGTTGTTTCATAACTTCTCTGCCTTATGTAGTTATTTTCAAGTCCTAATTAAATATTATACAAATTGTCCGTTAAATCTGTATATACTATTTAGTTTAGTAAACTTAAAAAAAATACAGCTTACATTATTGCAATGGTTTCTTCCAGAAATTGGTCGAAACTTTTGACTCGAAACATAATTTTCAATGGAGCGATACGAAGGGGATCTTCGCAGAATTGAATTGATTTGTGAAAAGTGGTTGCCAGTGAGCGCAGTGGACCAGAAAATAGTAAACACGAGAAGAGGTATCTTGAAATATATTGAAAAAGAAATACAATTGTACAAAAAATACCGCAAAAATGCTGGAAACGGCTTTATTTTCAATGCGATAAAACAATCTACTTAATTGTAACTATATTGTGTAGTAATTTCTTTTCAAGAGCATAGATAATAATTTTTTATCTATATATTATAACATACACGTTTAAAAACGAGGTGGAAATATGTTATTGAACCCGAGAACGGACTTTGCGTGTTACACAAACAAGATTAGGGATAAGATTATACATAAATAAGCTTTAAAGAACATCGTAAATAAACCTCAAAAATATGTATTCATCCTAAAAACGTCGACGAACGTAATCTTTTTTATTCATAACTGTCTTTATTAGCATTCCTTGAATGTTATGAACCAGTTTCTTGGGTTCCACATCTTTTTTTTTTATCTGTTATTGGACAATATGAACGTTCCATTTTCAAAATTCGTTTGTTTCTTTTTACATGAACGATGGAATGTTTTCATTTTGAATGAAACATGTTATCACAATCCCTAGAGTGATGAACGTAATTTTCAAAATGAAACGCAAATAGTTTCATCAGCAAGTACGAGATAAGGAACTTAAATTGGTAGAGAACATGCAAAGCCACTCGTCCTCGCTGTTACAGGTAATTCTCTTGATGTATTATTATATTCACATACAGTTTAAATATCATGTAACGAGCTATAAATATAAATATTAAACCAGCACTATCAAAAGTAAAAAATTGTGATAGCAATTTTTAGGAGTAATATTGAATTAAGTATTTGTCTTGTAATGTTACGAAAATACGATATAAAAGTGAAATAATATAAATTCTATATGATCACATCCACTTTAACTAATAAATTATTAAAAATAAAACGAGAATTAGTGCTTACGAAAAAAATTTGTGATAATAAATTTGAGAATTTTATCTCTAATTAAGTGTCCAAGTACGAAAATCCTTCTTATTAAACAAACTTAACAGTATAAAAAATATTTGAGTGCGAAAATTGTTAAAGTTTGTTTTAATAGGGTGCGAAAAAAGCTTTCACCGGCTTTTGAACTCTCGCATGATATATTGTAGAGAATAGAACTTCAGCTTTGAAGCAACAATGAGACGAAACTTATTCAACCCGACACCGCTTTTTCTGTGAATTTATTTCAAACGTTATTTGATTTCACATTCACGAATTCCAATTTATATATTTTTTTAATATTGTTGTGAAGGAATTGATTGAAATACGAATTAAAAAAAATCGAACTATTAGGGCCTATCCCCCCCATTGGCTGATAGTGGCTCAGATAGCTTAAAAATGACGTAACTGTCATATAAGGGAACAAAATCAGATATTTCCTTTGCTTATTTTACACGTTGGATTGTTATCAGACAATTTACAAATTGGTGGGACTGGCCCTTAGTCTAAGCACTAATCACTTCAAAAACTTAAACGTATTTTTTGCCTTTTTTTTTTAATTAATCCAAGTTGAAAATCGCCAGCAATTGCTACTTCAGGAATAGAATGAAAATAAAGCCGCAGTATATTTTTATTATAGCGTTTATAGCTTCCTCTTTCAGGAGAATGAATCACAAGGAGTGATACGACGAACTGAAAAATTACATCCTTTTGTTATCGAACTACTTGTATTCTGAATAAAGGGATTTACATGCTTTATTTTCTCTTTAGTTGTGGGTTTACCCTCGCCTATCACATATCACTACTTTATTATCATAAATACGCATTTTGCATACATTTTTTTAATATCGCATATTTTGTTCAGTCAGATTCCATACTATCAGATGGAATCGTCAATAGATTAATAGTTAATGGTACGGATTTCCGATCACGTGGAACTATATCCTAACACAAGCCTACAACATAGTCGGAATGTTAAAAAAAAACATAAGTAAATTAATAAAAATCTGCTAATTTATAAGAATGGAAATTAGTAGTTCTGAACACTGTGCCGAACAAAGATGGTTCGGGTCCCGCTGCACAACCTACCCTAAAACTACGAATGCACTGGAGGGCATAATATTGTAAACTAGGGAATGTGGTACTCACCTGCTCGATGCCCGCCTCACCTCCGGTGCCTGTTCTCTGTCAGTGTCAATCGAGTCAAATCTGGTTCTGTCCAGTCTATAGGCGCCAGTGGTGCTGTCTTCAATGCACCCGCGCGCACCGTAATTGTTTCAAACGCGCAACCGAATTTAGAGCGACCCCGTTCGCTAACCGAAATTGACACGCAAGTTGTGTCTTCGCGTTGACGGACAAGCAACCCACTTCCGAAGACAGCAATTCGCACACGTAACCGATCGACTCGCTTGGTCGCTTGAATACTTTTTCCATTCTCCCGCACACTTCCCCGCAGGCCCCGCGCCTGAGAGGGAATTCAATCTACCCGCCAGTGCGGGACAATAATAATAGGCCCGATTACCCGCATTAACCCGGGCCGCGAAATTCAAATTGATGCCGTATGATCTGTACCGAACAAACATTATACGACTTAAATCAGTAAAAGCGGTTTACAACAACAACCATCTTTTTCAATTAAATATTAATGAAAGTGTTATCGCCTTCACTTCTAGTGCACTAAAAATGCATGGGTATTGACAAAAACCAATGGATACAATTGCTGTATTAACATTTATTACGATGTCCATGTTGATAGCAATGTGACATATTTGCATATCTGACAAATATAGTGGCGACATCACTCTTGCTGACGGTCGTTTTACATATCATTATAAGTATTATCCAGTCAAGTGAGCACAGTATAGTAAAGTCAAAGTATTTGACGTTTTATCATTGGTAGATTACAAAGAAAAGTAAAAAAAAATATTAAATTAATTAAAGTATTGAAACAATTGTTATTCTAAAGTTTTATTTAAGTTGGGTGCGTCAAAGTAATGTGATCAGGGATTGTTAAAGGTGAGTGATAAGTTTATTTCAAGTTTATATTGATGTTCGAGTTTCTAGAGTTTTGAACTTCTTGTGAGTTGTTCATTGATAATAGAAAGAACTAACTATAGAGTTGTTTCTGTTTCCTTCAGACCGGTCGCTTAAGGTAACGAAGATAAAGTTAGTTTAGTTTAGTTTACTTACATTACCAGGTAAGATATCGACAGCGTATGTATTAGTAGGAATTTCATTTCATATTCAATTGTGTTTTACATACTACTAAGTAACAAAATATCCATGTTAACAGAGTTTCTTATTTCAATATGCCTAAAGATTCCTATGAGTGACATTATAATTTTTCGTATCAATGCAGTATAAATCGTTTAAAAATCGTATTATAAAAATAATTAGTTATAAAATCCCTCCACTCGTTCGTAGTAACATCGGAAACGAGGCTCTGAGGTACTATTGTGAGAGCAAAGCACCGAGATTACATCGTTCTACGGGTTACATAAGTTTGTATGACTGTTTATAATAGAAAATTATCTTTGAATGTGTGCATATTTTATAATAACGATGATTTCTCCTTCGTACGCTATTAGAAATAAGAATATGGTTAATTTTAATTTTTCCATCGCAAAGAGTATGAATAAATGCAATATAATTTCGTAGCCAGCGTACGCTTTTCATGAATTTCAATTTAGCAGTACTGAAATGTATTTGCAAAATGATACTGCATTTAAAATTTCCAAGAGAGTCATTTAGAGCTTCTCTTTAACATCGCAATCGGATTTGATACAGTTTTGAATGCGGGACTTCAACATAATTTTGTGTCTTTGCAAATTCGGAAATCAAACGTTTTTGTTTGTATAAAATAACATTGCATTAAATTCGTTCATTTTCCTACCGAAAGATATTCACGAGTAGGATTAGAGTGCGCGCACACCTTTGACTAAACTATCCCACAAGTGTTTAGTCGCGCTTTGATTCCTATGAGCCTATATGGAAGTGCGCACACTACACCATTTTTAGTTGTGCAACTCAACAATAGAATTGGCCCCCAATCGCATAACAGTTGTGCTATAGTTTAGTCAAAGATGTGCGCCCGGTCTTAGGGTTTATATTGTATGGTAAAGATTGCAAGAGTTTAGATAATGTGTTTTAATCTCATAAAAGACTTTAGATTCGCTATTAATTATGGAAATTAGTGAAGTGAAATAATGAAACATATAGTACTACTAACTTACGTATAGTATCTATACATTTTTGATGAATTGGTCTGTATATTCGTATCGATATTCAACGTGCAATATTCGGCAATTGACTCGTAAATAGGATCTTGATTGCGACTGACTCGATTTACATTAAGCCGCGATAATCCGATCCCATTGCTTTCAACATTCACTGCAATTGTATAAATTGTTCAGAGAGTAACATTCCTGAAAATACAAATACACCAAATTTACCGATTCATTCCGATAATATTTGAAATTTATTGAAATTACCGTAGCAAACATAGTAAAGGTTATGTATAGTATAATTTTATTTCATAACGATATTGAATGTAGCATTCCACCAGTGTTTACTTTATAATAAACTGTTTTATTTAACTTGTAAAATTCACGTTTTTAGTCATTTTAACTCTCAAGTTTAATTGTAAATCAGTAAAACCTTTAAATATTTCTAATACCACTGGGTGGCAAGGGTCAGAGACATATGATAGACATGAACCCCATCGAATTTATTAAAATAATAATAATATTCAAATAATAAATTCGTACAAAAATATCAACAAAGTCATAGTAAATTTTGCTGAAACAAAAATTTGTAAACTGTTTCTTGAAAAGTCTGTCCTGAAATTTGATGTAAAATAATTAAGAGCTTTTACTGTCCTCGTATACTTTCATCTTTTGTTAATTGTGTACAATTACAGCATCTTTAATTAAACACAAAAAGTTCTGCACAATTACATAAAAATTGATGCCTGAAAAGCGTCGGTATTCACAAAGAAAATTGCTACGAGTTCTTGAATATTTCTAGAAAGATTATTCATTTATGTACTTTGAATACCCTGGTCATTCATCCACTTGCCTACCCATGGTTTGAAATTAAAATTTGTTAAAGCGATTAACAATTTTTATTACTTTGCAAAAAAATTTTCCCCATGAAAAATAATATTTTGTACATTTTTAATTTCGTCTCAGGAAGGCAAACTTTTTAATATGTAATTCCTGTCACATATTCTGATTAGCTATGTAAAAGATTCCTTTCAAATTCACGGACTCTAATAAACAAGGAGGGAAAATATTTCGAATGCTAATATTTCCTAGAAAATTTAATTAGTTATGTCTCTTCAATATCAAGTATCCAAATTCATCCCACACACAAAAATTGTAATAATGAAATTATATAAAATTACTTTATAGCAGAAATATGATGTAATAGCGTCCTAAAAAATTCAAATAGGTAGAAAAAAAACAATTTTTATACATCCTGAAACAATTGTATTTTAAAATGCTATAGTGCAATTAAGATAGTTTGAGTACCACAATCAATATAAAAATAAATATGCAGTGTTATTGCACAATTTTTTTAAACCATTTTTGTAAATCGTACGTCATTTTTTAGCAAAAGACAAATTCCCGCGAGACCTCAGTCTTAGAGTCTTGTCACGATACGTCAAAAATGATATGCAAAATTTTCAGTCACTTTCACGCTAGAAGCGACATTCGATTTTTCTGAGAAATGATCGCGAAAATTTACTTCTTATTATTTGACATCGTCTTATCAAGCTGAATGTAAATTGAACAGGTCTGAATAAATTTCAACGCAAAAACGTAAATCAAAGCTTTCACATTTATTATTTTAAATCTGAATGAAAGGTAAATAGAAACGTCGTCAATCAACTAGATAATGAAGAAAGCTAGCAAAAAGAATCAAAAATATCATCTCGAAGTATATGTTTGGTACAGATTCATTCAAACCAATCTCGCATTATTGTTCGAAGGATTGTAATTTACAAACGTTTATGAATTAAAAATCTTAACCCATCTTATGATATTAACTAACTACAGATTACCTACAGATCCACATTACCACTGGAACTGAATGCTAAGCTCGTAATAATTATTAGTCTTAGCATAGGTTGGCTATGAGATGTACGATATTTTACAGAGCTTTCGACCGAGCCACCTAAGTTATGACCTAATTCCTTAACTTGGCTAAAGTTACACTGAGAGAAAAGTTCTCCAGGGAGTAGTCTAGCTTAATAACTTTTAAATAGTTCAAGCTAAGTGTAATTTTAATCTCAAGGTAAACCACTATTTGATATATATGCTGGCACTTTCTGTTTTTACCAAAATGTAGTTAACAGTTTAAATTTGAATTTGGCAGAGTAAAAACAAAGTAAGTCGTCTATTTGAGTTTTTGCACATTGAACCTCTATTAAGCAATGCATGATTGTAAATTGAAACGTTTAAGCAATTACAGACTTGATTAAATTTTTTTTTTTAACAATTTGCATGAGGTTTTTGAGTGATTTTAAAAATTTTACGTAACGAGCTTTCCAGAGCTCGTTCGTATTCATGGTACGGAATACATTTAAAAGCATTTACGTCTGTTTCAGGTACTGAATTATTAAAACATTTTTCATGATCCGGTTACAAAATTAAAGAGAGTTTTAGCGCAATTAATATTGAAAACTTAACCCAATCGTTTTTATAAAGATAATAGTTTTTCATTTCGAATTTAAAACTAAACACACCTTGTTTTTATCCCGTCTAATAGTTAAAAAAACACGTATTAATTTAGTAAAAATGAAAGTACTTGTTGCCGCATTAAGCCTCATCTTGTAGTTATTTGTAACTTTTTCATACTATACCTGTACGTTAGGCTCCCTTAGTGACCACTTCTATAAATACCTAGTTTAAAAAAAATCTTTCAGTGTTAGTTTGACATTTCTCTGGAAAAAGATAACAATGCAGAACCCACGGGATTCAAGTTCTATAAAGAACTCGTATGCTACATATCTTTTGTTTTGTTGTTGTGACAAAGTTTTGCTAGAGTTCATAACTTTAAATAACTTAAAGACTGCCATTTATACTTCTTCTGGGAGAAAAACTAAATGTTAATAGTTACATAGTTCATATAGAGAAGATTGGTGAAATTATTGGTACCTAGAATTTACATTACATTTCTTAGAATTGTATACAAAATCTTTTTCCAAAATACTTTTTAATTTTAGGTACTATAGGTAGATCGTGATTAAGTTAAGAATTTAACGCTAATTCGAAATATCTTAAACGAGATTAATGTCAGACAGTGTGGGTTGCCTCGACGTTTTTTCAAAAAAGATTACGGCTTAAACTTTATTTTTATTCTTCACTATGACTTAAATTTAGATTATTTATCTTCACTTAACTTCCAACAGCAATTATGTGCCATATGCCAAATACGTTAACTGAAAAAATAGAAATCAAGCAATCGCAATTTTATTTGAAGAAATCAATCTTAAGAGATATAAAAGAAAGACCGGAGATTAAATGTTATCCACATTTTATTTATAGTAAAGCCTCAAACGGTTCAATCTCAATAAAATGTCGCGAAACATAAATGATACAATGTTCGAATAGAAATAGATCTTTGAATAAAACAATTTTTATAGAACAACAAAACAAATAATCTATTCAACTATATTGTCATGTCATATCAGCTTTGAAACTGTCATCGTAAGCTGAAAATGAAATATATGGTATCTTTGTATAACTGGCCACGCTATTCACTACATTATTATATCAAACCATTAATCCTTACTTAATAATACCCAACAAGAAATACTATTAGTTAGTCGTTAGACAAGCGACTAAGATCGATTACTCAAGCCAGTTATATTTCAATACCAAGTCGCCTCAGGCGCCTTGGAAGAAATATACATTGTGTTTAGTAATATCTCCTATTAAAAATATCATTAGTAACTTAGCATTTTGATAAATAAGTTTACAAAATTTTAGCTGTTCTAGCTGTTCCCGTGCGGCTTCATCCGCGTGAAATTACAAAAACTTTATTTCATTTATACATTTGTCAAATTATCAAATGCAAATGTCAAAATGACATGACATGATAACAAACCATGGCAATCTTGCTTCCTTGATGTTGGCAGCAACTCAAAATATTTACCCCCTAAGTTTAATAGCGTGAAAATATATAGCCTAAAGCGTGACGTAAGTGTAGGGCTGTGTATTAAAAAAAAGATTTATTCAAAAATATATTTGTCATTGATGACATCTTAGGCAACAAAGAAGTGTGTGTTTACGCTTTATTATATTAGTATAGATAGATTTATACGAGTTTTATAAAATTGTATTAAGTAGTAATAAAATTTTATAATTTCACTCTTTTCTTATAGAACGAAAATACATAGATTACATGTATATCTAGTAAATAGATTGAATGTTTATCTGAAAACAAATCATAAAAGTAAGTTAAGCTAGTAGATTAGGCCTCCGCACTTGAAGGATCAACCAGGATTCGCACAAATAACGAAATATCTCTGGCAAGCTTTCGACCCAATTAGAAATAACGATTTGTTATAATGTTAGATAACAATAGAAGACACCTTTTGTTTTCAAATTATATATTTTTTTAAGAGTTCATAGAAAAATGTTGTCATTTCATAATTTTAAATGAATTAAACCGAAGTTCCGTATAAGACAGTATTTCCGAATAGAGCGATACTTATAATCAGAAAATATTCTACTTTTGGGAATATCTCAGGAAAATACTTTCGAATTTAAATACAGTAATAAAATGTAAGATTTTTGGCTTTTAGCTCTCTTCTTTAGGGATTAATAAAGTACATTACACGAAGTTCGTGTGCCAAGATTATTTTCTTCGTGACGTTTAAATTATTTCCAAGCTTTTTTAAAGTTTTTTGTACTGACTCATAACCGTTATATTTAAAACTAAGTAGATACCAGAAGTTAGTATACCATTTGTATATGATGAACGTCTGCAAATTGTTCATTATAGACAAGTAATTATAAATTACTTAAAAAAAGAACGTTGTTTTTTTTATAGTTCCCTCGCTTCCACGCACATTTTTTTGTTTAGTTTGAATGGATTATGGGATGTTTGTTACGATGAAAAGATGTAGTACATAGTCTGGAAGAACTACTCAGTAAGTTTTGTTTTCTCGGAGTCTCGGGCAAAAGCTACCAACTAGATAAACATAATTTATGGAACCAAAAATTGCATATTGCCAATGTTATAAAGAATCCAACGTTTTTTTTTTCTATCATTATCTTTGTAGCAACTACAGTACAATAATGTAAGATACCATTAAAAATAACTTTTTCGCGTCCACGAAACAAGTGTCACATTTCACTGACATAATTAGGTTCCTAATGTGACAGAGACAGGAATGTGACATGTATCCCGGTAATATTTTTGACAATAGATTATTATTTGTTAGAATATAATTTAGTAGAGTAATTAGTATTATTGTAAACACTTTTATTTCGATACCGTTTATGATAGATAACTTATTCTTTGCCCCATGGTATTGAGTCCCAACATTTATATTAAATTTCCTTGTTATTCTATCAAAGGCGATTCCTAACAAAGCAATTATTTCATTGAACAAAATCTGAAAATTCAATTTCACAAATTTATTCCATCTCTTTATAAGAGGTTTCGGTTTATTTTTTCTTTTTGAATATCAGCTTTTCCATTCGATATTTTTGATTTTTAAACTCTAGGATAATATTTGTATAATTTCTGACTGAATCATTTTCGATCTTCCTATAAAATTGGTTGCAAAATATTTGTATATTACCTGATTACTTTTATGCGTATATATTTTGGTTTTATTTACTTGAACAGAAAAGCAATAACGAAACTTAATTATGTCTGTGAACGTCATTAACGGCACATCATTTCAACAAGTCTCGATCGTAAATTGACACATAAATCGTCAAATCTATGACATCTTTAAGAACCCTTATCAGGACAATATTATCTGTTGGGGAACCTTTATATCCCTCGAAAATTAAGTCTCGTAACATGATCATGAACCATAAGTTTGCTTATTTCATAACTTTATTTCTGGACATTAAAATAATGAAAAACTAAAATTAATGACAAAAGCATTAATGTTGTTGACCATGATATTATTTATATAACCTTTAAAAAACACTCTGCACTGAAAAGTGCCTCAGATGACGGATCCAAATGGAACCGTATCGTAACCTTCCTTTTCCTATTTGTTATCATGAAAAAGGAACGTAATGTTTTTAAAGGAAAGCCTGTATATGAGGCAATATAGCCTCATATAGGTTTACAAGAGTGAGAGCACATGCTCGAGATGATTTTACGAGCACGTAGTAGCGGACACGTGATGGTAATGCGAGACGATTCGAGAAAGCTTGCCGGATGACACGTGACATGTCTTGTTTTGGCCCCGACTGTATGTTCTACAAAAATAAGGTGTCATCCTTATAGCCGCGTACTTCACTCGTACGTTATTGTTAAATTATGTTACACATAAATACTAACTGAAATAAAATAAAGGCGATAGTTTTTTTTATTATTATTAGTTGAAAATTTAGAACAGTTAGGTAGTCAGTATTGGTCAGAGGAGAATAACATTTTTTTTGTTAGTCTACACAAATATTTACATGATCACTCATCCATTCATACAATAAAAATATAGATAACGAGTAAAATAAATACTTATTTCCATTAAGGGAGTAAAACTTTTACAACCAATGGGCAGGTGGAGAGTACACTATACTATGATAACGCTCCAATTCACTTTTATAACGAGGGTAGGCTTTTACTCTTCAGACAAATACAACTTTTTTACAAGTAATCGGCTATTTGTAAACTAGAGTAATTATTTAATGTAGACTTGTTTGTCTACGTTTATACTTTTGGTTTGAAATCAGCAAAAAAATTATAAAAATGGCAGAAAATAATACATACAATAATAAATTGTTTTATTTCTTAATAGTAGTAGTGACATTTATAATGTCCTTATTAATAAATGTTTTTTTTGCATTTACTTTAATAAATTAGTCGACTGATTTAACTGAGCTTAGAACTTCATATTTATTATGGAAATAAAATTCGTAGCACTGCTACGAAGCCTACGCGATGTACGCAAAGCTTATACGAAGCCGAAAATCCCTTATAGTAAAATTTCGATCACGATTATGGACCGATGTTATACGAAAATCTACTCAAAGAGTAAATTTCACCTCACTCAAACCTGCAAAGCCGATGATCTTTTGAGACGGATCTCTTTGAGACTGAAAATATTTCGATACATTTTGACAAGTTACGATATTTTTATTTACATATTACGGTATGAAAAACTGTAGTTATTAACATCTATCATACTACAAGTTTAAAATTTTTTTTAACTTATGTAGATGAGTAAAAAAACGCATAATGTTTTTCTGGATTGCTTTTAGGATTGTAAACTGCTTATTTTTCAATTTATCTTATTTTCTATTATAAAAGGTCGCGTCTAGTACGATAGGAGTAATGTAACAAGGAAATAACTTTTCTCATTGAGCCGTTAAATCAAGGGCGTTGTCACTAAGCTTATTTTAGTAGGGTCAACTTTAATACTCGCTATATCTCGAGCAAGCTGGAGGCCTCCGTTCTCCGGCCCTAATTACATTATCCCGAGTCAAAATCTTCATATTTTGTTTTACACCGA
>LD688941.1:5459705-5474735 GCA_003118335.3 Papilio memnon
TAGTCCCGTTGCGTAAGACGGAATTAAACAGACGTTGTAACTCCTTCAGGATAGTAACCCCTCCAGATTTTAGCAGTTCCGTAGTAATTCCGTCCTCGCCCGGCGCTTTACCATTCTTAAGCTGTTCTAGGGCTATCCTAATCTCACCAATGCTGATGTCCGGGACGTCGTCCGAGTAATGCCGAGTCAGCGGTGCTCGGGTGTCACTAGCGCGAGCGGCGCTTGTGGGTGGAGAAGTGTGCGATGCGTAGAGTTTGCCATAAAACTTTTCTACCTCAACTACGATTTCTGGCTTGGAAGTAGCTATAGAGCCATCTTCTCGCTTAAGCTTAAGCAGAGGAGCACTTTTAGATGTCCGTACAAGGGCTTTAAGGCCTTTATTACGCTCTATCGCAGCTTCAATGCGTTTAGCATTAAAGCTACGATAGTCGCGCCTTACCATCCTCCGGACATCCTTATTCAGGGTTGCGTACTCTGCTGTAGCTCTTGCGGATTGAGTGGCTTCTCGCCGCTTCGTCATGAGAGCCAGAGTCTCAGGGGTCAGCTTGGCTTCTCGACCTTTTCGCTGTGACCCAAAGTATCTTCCGCCAACTTCACGTAGTGTCGCCGTAATGCTTTTCGCGAGTTCGTTCACGTCCGCAGTGGTTTCCAGCAAACTAAATCGATTTTCAAGTTCCAGTTGGAACTTTTCGGACACTCGGATGACTTGGGGTGAAGACGGACGTAGAGTCGATCTCATCAATCGGGCTCTTTCAAGCCTGATGTCGATATTTAGGGTGCCTCGAATAAGTCGGTGGTCACTCCCGGTGCTGAACCTATTGATCACTGAGACATCCCTAAATATTCGCTTCCTATCCGTCATGATAAAATCGATCTCGTTCCGTGTCACTTTATCGGCACTTTGCCACGTAACATCTCCTTTGGGGCCTCTTTTTGTAGAACGAGTTCATCAAATAGAGGCCCTCCATCTGCAGAAAATTGACAAGCATTTGTCCTCTGTGGTTTCTCGATCCCAAACCATACCGCCCGATTATCGACTCGTTTTGTCCTTGTACTCCGACTTTGGCATTGAAGTCCCCTACTACAACGGTGAAGTGGGTCTTGGTGGTGTTATGGATGGCCTTCGAGATGTCCTCATATAAGGCCTCGACCTCACAATCAGGGTGTGTCGCCGTTGGAGCATATACTTGCACGACTTTAAGTGAGTACCTCTCTGAGATTTTAAGTACAAGATACACAACCCGCGACGACACACTCGATAGCTCCACAACGTTGTTAGCGAGGGCTTTGTGAACAAGGAACCCGACACCGCCCTGGGAGAGCTGGTCTCCTTCGCGGTAGTAGAAGAGATTTCCAGACTCCAGGATCACGGTGTCCTCACCCTCTCTACGGACCTCCGAAAGTCCAAGGATATGCCACTTGATGGATCTCAGTTCTACTTCCAGCTCTTCCACATCCTCATCTCGCCTCAAAGTCCGGGTGTTAAACGTGCCAATGGTCAGTTGTTTATGGTGGCCTGCCGATAGCCGGTAGCAAATAATGTAAATTCTTAATTAAAGGTACAAAATAAATATAATAAATAATAGACCAAATGCTAAAATAATCTTCGAAAATTACTATGTAGAGGGAGTCGCTTAGATTCAATAACAATACTAAGTGCACTTAACGAGTAGCATCGTGAAACGTCGGTAACTTTATTATTGAATATGAACGTTACTTATTGACTTACATTGACTGCTTTATAGCTTCCTTCTTAAAAGTTAAGTAAA
Organism: Papilio memnon; assembly: GCA_003118335.3. Taxonomy (NCBI): domain Eukaryota; kingdom Metazoa; phylum Arthropoda; class Insecta; order Lepidoptera; family Papilionidae; genus Papilio; species Papilio memnon. The sequence goes on from LD688941.1 coordinate 5,461,475, forward strand.
CATTAGATGCATAGTCAAGCAACGGATATTCGTAATTTGTTTATAGATTTATTTATCTTTGTGTGCCGTACAAGACGGGTTTGGGTCTCGCGACACAAGCCTGACACTACGCATGCACGGAAGGGCATAATATTGTAAACATTTTTTTTGTGACTGAATTGCCACTTGTCTGCCTTGAAGGGGCTTAAACAGATTCACCGGGCTTGAGGCGGCCGAGCGCAGTTGGCGCTTAGCCTGATCGTCGTTTATGAGTAACTAAGCTCGAGGGCTCCCTCAGGAGTCTCGGCACGGGCCGTTACTTCGTTATTATTACCGGATTAGGGTAAACAAAGTTAATGTGCGAACACGACATACTATTCAAGAGCAGCCCTGCTCCCTAATAAAATAAAACGCCTGGTGTCGCGACATTAACTACCACTTCTGATCACCTTCCGACATGCAATGAGCTAGGTTACCCGCAGGTTAGCCGTGTACAGTAGTGCCGCGAAATTTAAACTATTTACTTGCCACCGAATACGGCGAACCCGTTGCATCTGTACCGAACGCTATTTTCGAAAAATAAAGCGATTTGTGTAACAATATTGCGTACATTGGAACAAATTAACATTTTCATCCGTATAGTTGCTCGCTCGTTTACTGCCTTGTCACTATATAGAGTTAGACATACTGAATGATTCGTAGGTTTTTAATAAAACGTTTATACCAGTACTAATTTGACCTGTAATAAGACTTTCGCTGGTTTGAATTTCTAATACACGTAGGTACCGCTCACAAGCATGATGTCGATGAAATTAATTTCGTGCATGGCTGCCTTATTCAAATCGCCACTCACTTGCTGTCAGACAACGTGCTTCCAGCGTTAGAAAACAATTAATCGATGTAAATCAGACTCAGCTGTACCTTTGTGTGAAATAAATTATTTGATAGCTATATAAAAATTCTATGAAAGATTAATGCAACAATACATAATAAAACATTCTCCCAATGAACTCATTTTGTCGCTTTACTGATAATACGCTACCTTCATTATGCTTATGTGGATCTTTATATAACGCGATAACACAAGCAAGCAACAACGTAACGGAACACAGTTTGCTCCATGTTCGTCTAGATTTCACGCCTAGTTGCTAAATGGTTTAACAAAGCAAATCAATTCCAGATTTAAGTAAAAATTCGCTTCTTAATATTAAAAGTTCGCTTCGCATGCGACATTGTGTCAAAAGCTTGCAATTGAGAGATATGCCTGTTTATTTTAGTGTTATTGTAGTATATCGCGGATCTCATTTTTAATGAGAAGTCGTAGTTGATCAGTGTTAATTTACTGTTAACGCAATTGTGTTACTGCCGTTGTTTTGTATTTTTTTAAGTTAAGAGTACAAATAAAGCAAAAACATGTACAACACAAACTTTGCAGTATAATTTAACAAAAGACCTTGCAAAATTTGACAAAAGATTCATCACATCACCAGCTCACTATACGTACCCACTGAGGGGCTCGGAGCCTACCCTAAGTTAGGGTGACTAGGCCATAGTCAACCACGCTGGCCCAATGCGGGTTGTCTTCACACATATCTTCGAATTTATTCTCCGATATGTGTAGGTTGCATCACGACGTTTTCCTTCACCGTAAGAACGTCGGGTAAATTATGTACATATGAAAAATCGAAAAATCGAAAAGTCACATTGGTACATGGCTGGCTTCGAATTCAAGACCTGTAGATTACAAATCTTAAACCCCTGAGCCACCGACGCTCGTAATTCTAATAAAACAAAAACATTAAAATCTGGTACGAAGGGGGAGGGGAGAAATGAAACACATAAGGAATATATTACGGAGTATAATATTATAAAATATGTTCAGCCTATCGAAACATAATCCTACGGGATCTAAAATGATATTTACACATGTAAGTGAGAGGCGGCGTTCAGTCGTCGTGCAGGCGGTCCGGCGTGGGCGCGGGCGTGGGCGCGGGCGCGGGGAAGCCGCGCGCCGACAGCTGGTCGGCGAGGGGCGCGGGCGAGGCGTGGGGCGCGAGGGGCGCGTGGGGCGCAGGCGAGGCGGCGGGGGAGGCGGCGGGCGAGGCGCTGCCCAGCGGGGAGGGGATGGTGGCGTAGACGGTGGGGCGCGGCGGCTGGTAGGAGGGCGCGTAGGAGTCGCTGCGCGGGTTGTAGAAGGGCGAGTCGTCAGCGCTGCAGTCGAGGTTGGGCGAGTAGGGCGTGGCGGCGCCGCAGGAGGGCGCGTCGTCGCTGGGGCGGTAGGCGGGCGCGACGGGCGCGTACACGGTGCGGCGCGGCGGCTCCGCCTCGGGCTGGTGGTGCGAGGAGGGCGCGTGCGCGTCCGACCAGCACGCCTTGCTGGGCGTGAAGTCGCCCTTCACGAACAGCTGTATGGGGCGGCGGAAGCCCTTGCTGGCGTGCTGCGGCACACCCAGCACGCAGCACTTGCTGAACCCCACTTCGGGCGACAGCAGGTACTCCCGGAATTTATGGGGGAACATCTCGATTGAATTGAAGTTTTCGTATATTGTTGGCTGAAATTAAAATATAAAAGACATTTTGAATAATCTATCATTATTTGTTGAAAGTGCAGTTAAATTTATACAAAGGATTACTTCTGTGAAAAAGGAGTTTAACCTTTGTACCGTTCTAAAAAGTAAATTCGGTAAATTCGTTATATTCGTAATTATTAAATGTTATTACCGTTAGACGCTTTTTCTTCTTATAACTAGCCCAGTTTTGTGCTTCCAGCACCAATTTCCCTCCGGGGCGGAGGTCGGCGAACATGCGCCGGAAGGCCCGCTTTAAACCGGCATCGCCCCAGTTCAGATGCATCCACTTCGTTGTCGACAGGCAGAGGATCAAGTCGAACTGGGGACTCTCTATTCCTGACGTTAAAATGTCCTCGCGCGGGACATAGTTTCCCTGTGAGAGTTAATAGTAGTTTTTAAAAAATATATCAAGGAAAGGTAATTCAAATTAAAAGCAAAGTGTAATAATGTTAAAAAGTAATTAATTCAGTCACATTAATGTCCCTTATCAATCAACTCCACTTGAACTCTTTATGTAATGTGTATTTTGCATTATCAAGTCATGTCACAACCTAGATTTTTTTAAATGTAAATGTGCCTCATCTCATTGCTTTTTTATTCTGTCTATATCCTTTATATAAGCATTTTCTTAAAACCAGTTAATGTATTTCACAATTCTACTTAATGTTCAGTCACACTCAACACACTTCTCGACAAACTGATATCTATGTCATCAAGGCAATCCTAAGTGTACTCTATAATATCTAGCTCTTATATTATACTATATACTAATATTTTTGATGCTATTTGATTGTAAGGATGATAAGGTACATTTATTTTTTTAAACACCTTGTATTTATTAGGATTAAAGTGACAATAACTCTCCGAATCTGTAATATCCTTATGCTAAACATATGAAAAATGTCAAAATGTGTGCAAAATAATATTTACCTGCTTAAATGTTATATTATAGGGAAATACTGGCGGAGCAGCTTCTGTTGTATTATCAAGTGGTCCAAATAACACTGACATTGACATAGGGAAGAAACATTGACCATGATCTTGCTTATTTACTGATTTTCTATTTTTCCTTGGTTTCCTGATTTTCCTGCCAGATAATGACTTTTTGTTTTCATCACTCTTATCCTGTTTTTGTTCAGTGGAAACACAACTATCACACTTCATTTCTTTACATTGTTCACAATCTATTTTTTTCTCTTCTTCAACTTCCCCTTCCAGTTTCTTCTCTTCTTCGATTTTCGGCACTTCTGTTGGCACCGGTATAAACGCTTTCAAATTCTTTCTAGCCCTTCCTAAAATAGAATAATAAATATTATTAATAGCTGATTAAATTAGCATAGAAAATTAATTAATGCACTTATAAATCTACAACTAGCACAAATGAGAGCTGTTAAAATAAAATGAATTGTGATTAACAAATACTATTGTTTTAAACAAATTATTCATTCCATTTTGTATTAAAACTGGTGTTAGATCAAAAATTTGAATGAATTTTCCGAGTATTCCAAAAAGTAATCACATTGTTATTAATTTAAAAATAAATGTTTCTGAAATCATGCTTGAATTTTTTGTTTTTATTTGCAACAACACTCGTGCTACAAGCAATGTTGCTGATTTCGCATCTTGTGTTCTTGACTTTATTATAATGTTAAACAAAACAATAATTAAAGTAAATGAGTTATGTACCAATGAGGAGAGGGTCTATGTCAATGCCAACAACAGATCTAGCACCAAGAGTACGGCCAACAGCTATAGATATGTGACCAACATTACATCCAATGTCCAACACATCCTTATTCTGGAACAGATGCCTGTGCATCTCAAACACCTGTAGCCTGATATCCATCATTGCATTCAAGTGACGGTATCCATAATACCTGAAAAACAAACAAGCAATACCTAATTTAATATTAATAAACCTGTTTGTAACCCTTATATTATTAATTAAATATGCATAGATTAGTAGAAGTCTTTTACAAAGTTTCACAATCTCATTAAAGCTCAAAGTAATCTTTTGACTCACAAATCACAATGGTGCTATAATTAACAGCATTGTGATTCATATTAAAATTCAAATTGTAAATAACTGACTAGGCAAAAAACATTGCTTGCATTTAAAATAAAAAATCTGGTAAAGGTTGAAAAATATTGCCAGTCAAAACTACTAAAAATAAACAGGTTTTCAAATCAAATACTGGTTTAAATAAATATTGCCAACTTTTGTAATAAATACTAAAATGGTTTACTCTAAAAATCATTCTTACATTTCAAAATTAAACTTATTTAATTCCAATTAAAAAAAATATTACCTGTCATAATTCCCATACTGAAATCTCATATTCTTTGAATGAAAGACTGGCAAATTTTGAGCCACTTTATCATCATTTTTAGGTTTAGTACGGTGTGGGGAAGTGCGCCGCTCTGGCTGTGCAGGGTGCTGGTTTGGCCGAGCACGCATCCAAGCTCCAGGTTGGGGCACTACTGGGCTCACTATTTTATCCAATGAATCCATACGCCTCAATTTTTTTCCTTCCTTCCCCTTCTGAGAAGCATTATCACTATCACTGCATGACCTTTTCCTGGACTTTGATGTAGATAGGTCAGGAGGAGGTGGCTCTTTTATATTCTCCAATTTTTCCTCGGTCAACTCTACAGTTGGTATTGTATTATCTGTGGTTCGACGTCTAATTCTAGCCCTCTTTCTTGGCCTTCTCTGCTGCATTTCCAATCTTTTTTCATACTCATCATTGTCCAAAGGATCCATTAAATTTAATGGATCTCTAATGTTTGGGGGAATAATGACATCTATTTTGGCTTTGTGCCTGGGTGGTGTTGGCAATGGTGATGATTCTGGAGTAACAGCATTCATTGCTCTGTTTATATCTTCATCTTGCAGACTGTTTAAGTTTAACGGATCGGAAATGTTTCCGCCAAGTAAAAATTTCGTGGGTGGAATAAAAGCTTCCTTACGCGGTCTCTTATTTGGAAGAAAAAACTTTGAGATAGAAGGAAAGCTTTGTGCCCTTTTACGGCATTGTTTAAATTTAGGCCCTGGATAGTGAACCCTCCTTACGGCACCCTTGTCGACATTATCCTTTGCTGACACATGACTCTTCTTGCCACGAGATTTTTTCTTTGGTTTCTTCGATCCTCCCGGGCCAAGGCCTTCATTTTCTCTGGCGGAGCTAACGTCATCCACCAGGGGTGCCTCCGCTATGCAAACAGATGGTTCACTTGTATCCGGCGCATCGGTATCAGAAATGTCTCCCGCCTCGTTTTCCATATTATTAATCTCAGTTTTATTTTCACTTTTAACCACACTTTCCTCAAGATTATCCATTATTACTATTACGAGTAACTAGGTTTTACATATTATTTTCGTAACATTTAAAAAAATTAAATTTACCGCCACTTCAGATCTCATAAAATCTACAAGGACATCCGCCAATGGTGATAAACAGGGTATAACAATGGTATTTGTAAAGTAGCAAAAGACATAGTACACAATTAGATATCACAAAAAATGTCCTATTGTTACGGTTTATATCTATATGTTCACTTAATCCTGATTTATTAACTTAACAAAACAATATGCTCCATATTGCACGTATCACACCACAAACACAAATCTGGCGAGAAACTGATTAGAAAAATGGCAATATACAGACAGCGTAAAAGTTGCCAATGATAATAAAATAAATTCTACAGACTTTACTGTCAAAGAGCAGTAAACAGACATTCAGTACAGACAGACAGACAGTAAACAGAATTCGAGAGGTATTTATTTTTTTTAATGAAAATTTTCAATTTATCTTTCTTAATTTACGAAACACTTATCACCAAAACTAATATAAAAGTACAAAATAATAATACAAAAACCTAACAAACAAAGTACTTGCAAAAACTTATAAACTTCGTTGTAAATGTAATAAAGAAAACTAATACTGAATATTTGTTGAAAACAGTTACATGCGTATATTAGAAAACTACAATCATTATTTATTTACAAGTTAATTTATTAATGCATACATAAAAATGTATTTATTTAAAAAAAAAACAATATTCGCTGATAGAAAACATAATTTTTTAAATGATATAATGGTAACACAAACGAAGCGTATAGTTTTTGAATTTGAATTGAATTGAAAAGTGACCGTTTGACTTGACAAACAGTAAAGCATAGCTTTATGTTTTAAAAATCGCTATAATTTGGTATTTTGGAATAGAAAGGTATGGTATATTCGCTTATAATTGAAAGTTAAATACTATTGCAATAATATACAATAATAAATATAAAATATACTAATGGATATGCTCTTGATTTCTGATGCTCTTGAAAAAAAAATCAAGAGCATTATATAAATTTTGTTTCACGGTTTTAGTTAAAAAAATAACATCCAAGAATATTTTTTTAATATAAAGTTTGTTTATTTGTGAGCTTCGATTGTAAATATTTACATGATCGCCCTTTATGCTTAGCAGACGTTAATCTATTCATACTAAAAATATGTAATTAAAATTAATTTAATATTATTTCCATTATTGTTGTATTTATTACCGTAGATCTATCCTGCACCACTATGTTGATTTTAGCAGAATGTAAATGTTTTACATAGAATTTTCTTGTCACAAAATGTGTTTTTTATCTAAATTCCAGTGGGCAGAATTGTATGTATGTGTGCCTTATCGTGACTTCATATAGCCGTACTGACTAAGGACTTATGAATTTCGTATAATTAAATTTGTAATTTTCAACAAAGGGTTACAGTCAGTTTAGTTTATCAAGTGATTCTTTACTTAGTTATTTATAATGATATTCATATATTTCAGATGTCAAAAATTCCAAAATTGCCTATATCTACAAAAGAAAACCGACCTACCATTCTGAATGGTAGACCCACATCCAGAATTTTAGCAAAGACATTAAGTGATACAGATAAAAAACTTTTAATATTAAATCACACAAAGCCCATTGGGAGAAATGGGGTGACTACAACACTGCCAGCTCCACGGGTAAAGAGAGCTGCCTCAGTGCCAGTTGCTGCTGCAGGACCTTCTGTTAAAACAACTGGTAAGACAAATCTAAACCCAAAGATTCCACCGTATGATTACAAAGCTAGATTTCAAGACTTACTAGAAAAACATAAAGTTCTTAAGTTAGAATATAGTGATTTAAAAGAAAAGCATGGAGAGACAAATGAAGATTATGAAAAGGTTAAAGATGCTTTACAAAGTACAAATACAGAAAAAGACATTATAAGAGAAAAATTACTTAACACCATTAAAGATTTAAAAGAAAAGTCTTCAGAATTGCAGAATCTAAAAATTGATTATGACATTACGAAACATGCTTATGAAGAACTTCAAAATAAAATTAAAATTTTAAGTGAAGTTGCAAATAATCTGAAGCAAAAATCATTGGAATTTGACCACTTGGACAAGCAATATAATGATTTATCTCAACGTCATAAAAGCTTGCAAGAAGAGACGGATGTATTACAGAATATACTAGCCCTTATGTATAAAGATCAAAGAATCTTGAGAAATACTGTTCAAGATCTGAAAGGAAATATTCGAGTTTACTGCAGGATACGGCCTCCACTAGAATCAGAGAAAACTAAACCTCTGTTTTGCTTAAATGTACTAGATGCTTGTTCTATAGAGGTTGAGAAGACTGAGTTGTTAAGTTCAGCTAAAAAAGGCAAATCCCAGCATTCATTTACATTTGATGGTATTTTTACACCACATGCTACTCAAGAAGATGTTTTCACTCAAGTGTCCTCAATGATACAATCAGCACTGGATGGTTACAATGTATGTATATTTGCCTATGGCCAAACTGGTTCAGGTAAAACATACACAATGGAAGGAAGCTGTGGTAAAGAAAATTATGGAATCATACCTCGTTCCATTGATATGATATTCTGCTGTATGGAAGATTTGAAGAGAATGGGCTGGGAATTAACTGTCAAAGCAAACTTTTTAGAAATATACAATGAAGTCATCTATGACTTGCTGGATTCCAATAAAGAACAAGACAGTCATGACATTAAAATGGTTAATTCGAAGGGTACAGATGTCTATGTATCCAATTTAAAAGAAGAGGAAGTTGCAAGTGCTCACGATTTCATCAGGCTGTTGATGTTTGCCCAACGTAACAGACAAACTGCTGCAACATTGAACAACGAACGAAGCTCCAGGTCACACTCCGTCGCACAAATTAAGATAGCAGCTATCAATGAAGCACGCAAAGAGAAATTTACGAGCAATTTAAATTTGGTCGATCTGGCGGGATCAGAGAGTGGGAAAACAACACAGAGAATGGATGAAACTAAACACATAAATAGATCATTATCTGAACTCTCAAAAGTAATACTTTCGTTACAAACTCATCAATCTCACATTCCGTACAGAAACTCAAAATTAACCCACCTGTTGATGCCTAGTCTTGGTGGCAATTCTAAAACACTTATGTTGGTCAATATCAATCAATTTGATGAATGTTTTGGCGAGACTTTGAACTCCTTGAGGTTTGCTACCAAAGTGAACAGTTGTCGCACCACTAAGGCTAAGAAAAATCTGACAATGGTTGACAACTTTTAATTTTACATACTGACCTATTTCCATAATGTTTGATTTCATGTTAGTACTAATGACATTTCGTTAAAATTTAAATGATGTTGCTTATTATAATTATAAACAACTTATAAGTTGACCTGCATTAACTTAGATTAGTCCTCAAATATACTTACAATGAAGGTTTATTTGTATTTTTTATTAATTATGAATGTCTTTAGGACATTTAGTTTGTTAATTCTAATATGAGATATGTTAAGGCACTCCCACAAACGTTAATTACTATTATTATTCCACCAATTAAATGTATTTTAATTTGTAATAGAGTTAATATAGGTAGTAGTCATTAAAATAAGGTAATTGAATGGTAGAAATGCTTCTATGCAAGTTGGGGAGTAGAAACTAACTCTCATAAAAATTGTAATGGTTGAAAACATTTTATATGCATTTTTCAGAAAGAATAAATTATATGTTACGCCTGTTATTAAGTTTGAGATGTTACTGAAAAACTATTTTAAACACTACATATTTTAGGGTTATGTAGGGTAGGGCGCGGTTGGGCGGAACCCCAGGGCGCCTGACAAAAAGGGGCACCACATCTCTGCGATTTACATCACTTAAATCATCACCCTCGCCTCCCCTAGCTATGGTAAAAAAGGACGCCGTAGAAATCTCGCCCAGGGCGCTAGGAGAGTGAACCGGTTGTTGTTGCTATATGCAAGGTCATTAGTATTAAAAAGACGCAATAGCCCGCCTGCTGGACAGAATGAAGGTTTTGACACTATATTTTGTTACTGTTTGTCATTTTCGACATTGCATTAGGATTTAAAATTTAACCTTGATAGTAAAATAATGTACACTAAAATGTAGTAATTTGATTGTGTTAAAAATATTTGTACTACACTCAGTTGTTGACAAACTAATTCATTTTTTTTAATATCGACATTTTTTTTAACGTTTGTTGTATTATGTTTATAATTGTAACATGTTGCAGTATTTTTGTCATAAAATATTACTAAAATAAAAATTTGGACATTTGATTCTAAAAATGGGCTACTACATGAACATTATTTCCCAAATTTAATTTATCTATGATTGACGCGTAGTTCTATTTCTGTAACTCGAGTGTTATTGTAATTATAATTATAATTTTATTATAAAGTAGTATCTTAGATTAACAACTTATATTCATACATAATAAATTAGTTATAAATACCTTCCTTGTTTTCATGGCCGTTTTCTATCTTTATTGATGAATATTTCTCTCCGCTAAATTTTAATGCTAAGGCGTAAAAAAAATCCCAATTCTTGTAAATATAATTTAAACAAATCGAAACCCATCTATATTTGATGCTTTGAATTCGCAGAACTTTTCTCAGTGCATTGTGTCGCCGTTAGATGGCGCTACTTGTTTTGAAACTGGCTTTGCAAAGTTTAAAAATGGAAAGACTAATCGGATTTTTGATTTCAGCTATAGTTTTATTATCTACTTGATATTTATCACTTCGTACAATTTGTTTAGAGTTTCTATCTCGAGAAAGCTATCCAACCTCAGCTTAAAGTCTGTATTTAGATAGGATAAGATGGAGTAAAAAGATCGGATTGTCTATCTTTACTCTTAACTATAAATTTTTCAATGACTTATTTTTAACGTTAGAATTAATCTTAAATTTTTTGTCTAAATCTCTAGTGTTTTCTTAAATTTTTCATTTATTATTTCACTAGCTCGACTCATTGATTTGTGCTTTAGGAGATGTTTCTGTATCATCTCTGCGTGATTTAAAAATGCTCACTAAGGGTAAGAAACAAAGTGAATCGGGTTACTTCTTATCGGGTTAAAATGAAATATACGGATTACGAAAATGATACTTTATTTAAATTATTATATTTATTAAGGACTAGATCATTTTATAAAGCGAAACAATCGCATTATCTTTCATATGCACAAACACAAACAGTATATTCTGTACATCTCCGAGCGTTATTCTGACGCAGGAAGAGCAGTGGGCGCAGGGGCCGAGCGGTCAGCGACCGCGAAGCGAGTCCAAGTTTCCATCGCACCACGTTCAACGTGTCACCTCTGGCTCGCTGTCTTTTTTAGACAGTCCGGCAGTTTCTACGATGGTAATCAGCCTGTCGAGTCCAAACAAGAAACCCTCTTCGTGATTTCCTTGTTTCCAGGGCGCGCGATGGTTGACAACGATGTCCTCGGGCACGCGGCGTGTCTTTGCGAAGTCAATCAACCAGGCACCCACTCGCTCGTCGTCGTAAATAATGAAGATACTGCTGCCGACGATCTCATGCGTTCGGAAGAACTCCGAGCGCTCGAAGAGATCCCTTATCTCACGGAGGCGCGTTGCAATAGCACGCCGAGCACGTTTCTCGTCGCCTAGGAAACGCGCTATGGTCGCGGCCAGCTGGTTGGGCTCCTTGACTTTCTGCAAATCGGTGAGAGGCGGCTGTCCCGGCAGCTTCACGGCTTCAATTCTGAACCCCTGGTCGGCAGACGAGGACTGCTGTTCTCTGAATTGCATGTAACGCAGCTTTGTGACGGCGCGGGCTGCATGCTCGCTTTCGGTAGGGGCGTTCGGATCCAACCGCACCATTTTCTCGTAAAGGTCGGACCGAGCACGTGCGTTGCTGACCTCGTCCTCGAGGAAGGTGCGCGTACCCATCTTGATGTCCATGACGTGTGGGTCACGGAATCCGTGCAGGAGGTCCTGCAGCTCGATAAAGTGCTCGCCGCCGTACTCGAGTTCGCGGTAGTAACGCGGGATGGCGGAACGCATGTAGGGGCAGGCGGCGAGCGCTTCGTAGGTGTCGCGCTCGGGGTTGTGGGCCGGGTGGTCGCCAGCCGCGCGCCGCTTCCACACGGTTCCGGGTCCGGCCGGCGCCAGCGACCCGGGGTGTCCCGACAGCTGGAACCATTCCGACGACCTCGACTTCAATAGCGCATCCGAAGCCGGAGCAGATAATTCTAATGCATTCTGTAACAATAAAAAGTCTATGTTAGTAGTTACTCAAATATATATTTTCACTAAAATTGTTCCTATCAAACGTAAGAAGTAGATAAAACTAAGGCCAAGACACCCAGTGCTTAAACAATGTAAGCTCTTATAACTTGATATTGTTAACTTTATAAAATAATAATACTATCTATGTAAAAGGGAATCTGTCAGTAAAAAATAAATATTTAAACTATTTTTAATACTTACAATAGCTAAAAACTTGAGTAATTCAGAAGGTTGCGACTGCGGAGTAGCAGGAGCGGTGACGGCGGGGACCGGCTCAGCCGAGGGCGTGCGTCTCCAGCGCTTGAAGAGAGCGCCTTCGTCCTTGCCGCGCCAGCGGTCCTCGTCCTTGCCAGATGCAACCTGAGGATAACAAAAGCACAAGTTCAACCACAATGCTATGCGATAGAGCACATCGAAACGTCGTTCACTGTTGGAAGATAAGAGAAACACAACACTATACTCCAACGTACCGCTATAATTTTATTTGCGGCATAGAGCAGGCCACCGGGTCCGAGGCGGCTCAGGACCGATTGGCGGGAAACACTGTTCATCTTGCTGGTGACCGTCATGACGAGTGCGTGCGGTGAACGCGTGAACACAAGTGAGCGCAGAGTAAGCGAATGTACGCGGGAGCGATAGACGTGCGTGAACTAACATCAGCTGCCTGCGAGTGATGTCGGTGGGAGGGTCGGCGCGGCTTATATAGAGACCTCGGCTTTCTCGTGACGTCGGCTACAGCGCCCGCACTCCGCGGCCCTCCCGCTTGCCTTACCACAATTTTCCTAGCGTCTGTTTTTCTTTCAAACTTATCTACGTCGCCCGGTCTATTGCCTCAAAATCTACTATCTAGGCACTTTAAAAAACGTGTAAATCCTACAATATCGTATTCAAGTAAAGTAGTGTAGTCACTAAAAGGTGCCTGTTACAACTTAGCATTGTCAGAAAAGCTCGGTTGGAAATGGATTGTCATGAATGGAAAAAAAATCTGGGTGCAAAGGCGCTTTGTCTATGATCCACCCTTATAGAAGCAATAATATTATGTAGGGCCAAACATCTATCACCGTCTATCTACTTCTTCTTCAACTTGCCCTTATCCCTTACGGAGGGTCGGCACAGTATGTG
>LD688941.1:5474744-5493773 GCA_003118335.3 Papilio memnon
GTCATATTCAGATATTCAGTGGATTCAGATCCACTCCCTTCTTAAGCATATCCTCTTTCACACAATCCATCCATACTTTCTTCGGTCTTCCTCTTCCACACTTTCTGGTTTATGTCCCCATCGTCTCGTCGCATAACATGTCCACACCACGCTAACCTTCTATCACCATCTATCTACCTTTAAATTATTTGATGTGTATTTTCATTCTGAACATTGAGTGTATGTCCAAAATTTATCGTAAATATGGACCATTTCTGCCATGATTCAATTTGATTTGATTAAAATAAAGTAAGCTGGTGGTGAAAAATTTGTTAATCTGTTAAATATATTATTAATCAAACCAAGTGGAACAAAACCGACAAAAGTCTAATTAATTTTATTGACCTACGAGCTTTTCTTGATCTAACATTGATTTTTTTTTCAAACTGCATAAAAGCAATTAATTAGCAAGTAATTTCATCGTCGGAATATTGAATTTGGTTAGTTAATAATACATTTAATGTATCGGTTATCGTAAACATTTTTATTTGAGGTAATTTTCAAAAATGCGTTATAGTTTACTAATGTTTTGTTTATTCAAATATGTACATACTAATTACATTCGTGTTTAAAAACGAAACTAAGAGATTTCTTGCGCATTTGGTATATTACCTCTGATGTTAATGTAACAATTGCTGAATTACACCGTCAAAGTATTCCTCTTTACTGGACAATATACTAGGGAATATATTATAATTCATACTAAGGATTTACGTTTACTCCCATTTATAATAAGTAAACGTTAGGTAGTCATGACGAATGGCATAGAAGATACCTTGCTAATTTCCAAGCACTCCTTGTCTTATAGAAAAATATTCCCATTGTATATTTTTACAGTTATGTACCGTATTACTTTAGGGTACGTATATTTCGATGTAAACGTGAATAAAGTGTAGAATTCACTTATTTTCGAACTGCGTAGAACAAGATATTGCAAATTTTTCCTTCGCTTTAAGAAGTGTTTATCAATTTTTCCCCTAACTCTTTTATGTGTAAATGAATTCTTGTTGACGTCCGTAGCAAGAGCAACAACAAGATATTGTCTGGTGATTTTGTGTTCACCTTTGTCTTATGAATCTGAATGTGGGTAAAACCCTCTAGATCTTTCTATGAAACAAATACAACTAAATTGTCTTTAAAACTTATTTTGTGTAAAAAATACATATGACATTTATGATTTACAGCTGTTCACTTCATGAAATTCTAAATAATTTATAACCACTTTGGTTTCATTTGTAAACTTGAAAAGGTTGAAAAATTCCAATAAGAATCAACTTTAGAAATATAGATAAAATAGCTAGATTTCCTAAATTCACAAAGCTGGTAATTATCTTCATCACTGTTATTATAATATGTTAAAGATTGTAAAAGTTACTAACGCACAAAATAAATACTAGAGACGTATTTCGATGACGCCGTAAGGATAACCTATTCTAATATAGATAGAAATATAAAAATATATACAAACGGCGAGTTAACAACGGAAAAGGAAATATGACGCTGATAAAATTGTATGTTTTTAGTGTGTGACGTAGGAAACGGGGGAGATACTGCCCAAAATGACGCCCGAGCCCAACTGCGGAATGAAAATATAGCATCTGTTGCCGATTGTTTGCTCATGTGTTGACTTGTTCGAGTGTTTGTCGTTAGATAGACAAGGTGTAAGTGAAAGTTGAGCATGTTAATGAACGTAAATGTTCATTAGAGTCATTAAGATAATTGGAAAGACGTCATGAAAATGACCTCGTATCAAATGCTATCCTTAATTACTCAATGTAATGTACGGACGGTTTTATTTTTATGGTTTTTTTATAATATCACAATGCGAGACGAGCAGGACATTCAAATTATAGTTATTTCCTTATACATCAGCATGTGGTTTTACTGCGGGATTTTTAAATTATATTTAACGTAAATTGGAAGTGCGTTGTTTCCAATAGTCATCGAAAGTCAAAGGTTATCTAGATTATAAAATATAATTGCAATAAATATTGTTAAAAAAATGTGACAATATATCTATTCTTAGAACTTAATACAGACTGCTGAAACTGAAGCAAAAATTGACGTATACACAAAAAAATTGATGCATCTCAAAGAATTTTCAACTCAGTCTACATTAATGCCATGTTAAGGAAATGTCTTGTCAACGAACCAATCCTAGTAAGTAGAATAATTCTGTTGTCATAACGTTTTCATATTAAACACATTTTGTGGACTTTTTATGAATATCACGATTACATACTTTTGTAAAAAAATTATTCAGATATTGCTTAATTACTAATATTTCATAGTATTTTACGTGCTTAATATGTTACAATAAACTGAAATAAAATTAAAATTGATAGACATTTAATTGTTGACTAAACTACTTGTCATTAAATTCCAAATGATACACTATATAAAAAATAAGACATTGTGGATATTATATAAAGTGTCTATTTGTCAATAGGAATATTACTTAGGATCGTATTACATCTGCACCGATAAAGTTATTATTCGATTAAAAAAGCGCTTATTCTAACAATTCAGTAAGAGAAAATCTACAAGCGAGCAACAAACAAGACCGGTGTTTTAAAAATAGGTCAGTCTAGATAAATTCAAATCAAACTTTTTATGTTGTTTGTGCAGCGGTCGAGGGGTGAACCTAAGTTGCAGGTAAGTGCAGCCTAGTGCATAATGCAGACCCGGCGCGTGGACTTAATGTCTGTCTGGAGGCCACACAGTACATACATTATGTTTATAATCATTTAGTACTAGCTTTCGTCCGCGACTCCGTCCGCATGGAATTAAAAAAAACGAAAGTAAGTATGCCTATGTGTTCATCCAAACTATCCTATACATCTCTACCAAGGTTTATCTAAATCCCTTCAGCAGTTTAGTCTACAAACTCTAACAAACATCCATCCATCCATCTAAACTTTCGCATTTATTATATTAGTATGAAGTATGATAACTAAAAACTATATATTTTTAAAGTTGAATTTATTAGCTTTGTTAATAAAAGGAGGAATAATCGGAAAACCTATGGACGCATTGCAATGCAATACTAATGTCCACTAACAAAAATATATCGGCATCTCTTTCGTTCTCTTAGAAAAACCAGAGGAAACAACATGCAATTGTAATTTCACTGTGAACCAGAAACAGGGTTTAATATGTATGCGTCATAGTAATCAACGGAGATATGCTAATATTCTGTCGTAATAATAGAAATATATTGATTTAAATATCTACTTTGCTTACAGTTTGTATTTTTGTTTTGTATCACTAACGGCTGTGACATTTTATCGCTGTTTACATCGAACTAGCTGTTGGTGCCCGGTTTTGCTTGGGAATGCAAATAGATGTTAAAAATGCCAAATGTATCGTAACGTTAGTTAACGTTTATGTAAATCTTTTGTTACCATACAAGACATAATAATATATTGCATATTACAGATTGTAGAAAGTAGTAACAATAAAAATTTATAAGCAGCAATTTGCGCCATTTTTTAACGAGTTACGTGTTATCTAAAAATATTTGAATTGTTTTTTCAAAACAGATTAATCATTAGTCATTACATTATTTTAATTAAGTTGGTAATTTTAAATCAATACACAAGTTTATTTTCCTTCACAAGGTTATGTTAATATGTAAATGACAGAATGTGACGCGCGCATAATGCTCAAAGCAATGCGACCTCACAATTTTTGATTGTTATTTGGCCTTTAAATGTACCGGTCTAATCAACAACTTGACGTAAGTGAAATAAAAGGACCATTGGTTACAATTGAATACTTTTATTTAAAATTGTATATCAAACACAGATAACTAAGTAAAAAGATATGTAGTTATTTTGCAATTTTTATACGTGCTAATAAATCGTAAATACAGTGTACATTTTAATTATATAATTAACAAAGTATGTTCAACAATCGGCTTTAAAAATATGGTAGTTTGTATCGACAAAATAATTATTCCACATTGTGATCTTGTAAAACATCTAAGGGGAGAGTCATTTAGTTTCATTGTTACAATATAAAGCTGTACTGTAGATCTATCGATAACTTAAGACTCTAAGTTATCTATAGATCTACAGTGCAGCTTAAGCCTTACCGTCAGATCACTTAGGGCACAGATGCACAATGTTTCATTGTTAACGGCAAACGATTCCCGGTCCTGATAACGTAAATGCATACAAAAGGGAACGGGGAACAAAGAAGTTGGCATTTGCATTGTCAGTTGTTATTTACATGTGAGCATTCCGTACTTTTCCGATGTTTGCCGTGTAACTACAGTCGTGTTCGTGCATATGTCCAAATCAAATATGTTTAACACCAGCTAATAGATTACACTCAGTTTGCTGGCGCTTAGACACGCGTGAACTTTTGCGAATAAAAAATATCTTACGAACATCATTGTAGCAATTATTAATATCAATAACTACAAATAAAGTTAATGGTCATTACGTCAACATTTCTATAAATAATTACTAGTAACAATCTAGAACTTTGAATATTTTACTGGTTTTGTTTTTAACCACGTAAATATATTTATTTTCAACTACATCAAGTTTATGCAGTTCCACTAATGACTTTCGAAGGGTCTTTAAGGACTTATGATAAATCTATTTGTAGTTCTGAGAAACAAATCTTAAAAAACTGGCCAATGTTTCATCACACTTATATGGAGCCATAATCTTTGAATCGACAATGTGTAAGTTGCCAGAGTGACGTTGACATTTGGCGCGAAAAAGAAGACGCCAGAAAAACAAAACGCGCGTGTAAATATTTAATGAGTATATTTATTTTGCTCACATTGTTATTCTCCACGGCAATTAAAATATAGTATTAAGTTTTTTTTATTTAATATGCGTTGTCGGGGAAGCAATGACTCATCGAATTGTTATACAGTAAAGTCCACAATGAGTTGTAATTTATGGCTTCATTAAGTGTTGCCAATGCTACGGCAATAGCCGTGTTCTACGGCTTTCGGGCCGTCAGATTACAAAATCTACGGCTTTTTGAAGATCTAGAATAATTCATCGATGATCTTTTCCCATACAAACACGACTTTTTTACACGATGCACACGGCCGGGTAAACATTTTCATTGGCAACACTGCTTTCATTAAATAGTAGTTATAAATATAAAAGTAAATGCGTCTATTGAACGTGGTGAATTGAAGTCATAATTAAACTTATGATGAAACACACGCATAATGATAATTCCCAAATGAATCCTGGTGAATTGGTAATAGAATAACATGCCCGAATTTTGATTCTTAAAAATTAATCCGGTTTCGCTAGTCAAAATCGGTAGCTACATTAAATCCTGTAACTAGATTGTTTCGATATGACTTTATCTAGCAACATTTCTAATCATTTTTACAATATAAATGTGCACTGTCACCCTTTCTGCGCTGCAGGTACTAGTATTACAATCGTATCCTGCAGTTATACTATTATGAAATAATAGTCCTGCAACACAAAGAAAACAACATTAAAAACGCAAATAGACGCTGATCAGTGATTTAATTGTCCTTTCCTGTTTTCAACATGACTAGAAAAAGGAAATCACTAATACTTTGTTTTTATTCCAATACCTAATTATAGTCGTATAGTATTTTTTAAATGAGCATTTTATTCTAATTTCTTCAAAAAAATGAGCGCTTGATGAATTAAAATAGGAGTATCTGTAGACGATTAATTACAGCTTAAAACTACCAACTGGCTGGTGACAAAATTTGAACATTACTCACAAGAATAAAAGTATTTTTATTCAAAGAACAAATGCGATGACGTCACACACTATTTACTTATACGCTTCGGTGAATAACAGTTTAACTTAATGAGGGTGTAATATTATTCAATGGGCTATCGTTGAATTCTGTCGAAAATTAGCCGAATGACGCAGAACAGAGGCGTAGCGCTAGCGTGGCCGCATGTGTTGTCTGTTGACACAGCCGGTGGATGCGCCTGCGCCGCTTCGATATACAGATCCATAAATTACAAACAATTTTATAATATGACTCATCGCCATCTGCAACGAAAGCATGTTTTGTGGAGCAGTTCAAGTTTTTTCACCGTAACTCTTAGCCACTAGATTATTATCTGCGTTGATAATTAGTAAAGGTACTAAGCATTGGCAGTAGGGTATACATATCTATGTTCATATTAATTTATTAAATTATTAAATCTAAGGTTCTCAATGCTTTGATTGTTTCAGATACTATTCAATCATAGTTTAAATAGAAGCAAGAAAAAATCAAGAACGTAAGACTAGTACTGCGCCGCAAGCTTGTTCATTGACGTGTTGTGTAGGTGGTAATAGTAAACATTTTTGTTCATTCTATGTAAACACATTGACAAAAACTTCAACAATAGGTCATTAACAGAGGCGTGCCGGAATGTCGTCCGGCCAACATTAAACGCATAAAATAAATCTCGCATTACAAATCTGAGCGAGTGATCGCAGTCGACACCCAATAAATGAAGGTTGAATGACAATGCAACAAAGAGGAAGGTACAAACAGACGTTTAGTGCTGCAATATGACACCTTAATAAATCAAATACAATCCGGGCTCTCATCGACAAAGAGTGGCTACTGCCAGTTAGAGGATAATCATAACGAAACGTGCTTTTGAGTATGGCGAGCAATTCGGGGTCGAATGTTAATAATATCAGCAAGCGGAAACCCGCACTGTCGAATACAAAATATACGAAGTGTTGATCGAAGCGGAACTTCGTCGCTCTACGCCTAGAGGACAGCCACGACCAACGAACTTACTTAAAGCAGTAAATAATAATCCATTCTTTCGTTTTCTATTTACTCTTTACGGTTCATGCGTGTATTTCGTATGCTCTATAATATTATAATTATATTAGTTAGTTTCCTATACAATACAACAAGTACAAACACACGTACAAATACAAACAGACGGTTAGTCCTCTGTACTTTACCTGTACACTATTGAAACAAGTTTACGTTTTAACTACTCCTTTTTTTAGGAAAATAAAAAAATCGGTCGGTTAGAAATGTCAGATGCGTTTGTAGACTTTATCGTTCTCAACGAAAAATGAATAAATTAAATGCACCACCAACGACAAAGTTCCATAGACGTAAGATGGATTAGCTTGTTCTGTTGATTGATAATATTAATTCATAATTTAAATACCTGATTATCTATGAACTTCCTTGTATAATTTTAAAAAGTTGACGACATTGTTAAGTAATTGCTTGCGATGTTAATATGTATATCAAAATTAAGCACCAGTATTTGACATATCAGTAAACAATTCATGTCAATTTTGCCACCTAGTACCTTTTTGTAATATAGTTTTTCTATTTTATTTTAAAGAATCCATTCTGCTCAGGCAAGGGATTGATTTTTTACGATTATCTTCCGGAAGTTAGCCTTTTGTCCGCAAGCTGATGATAATTATCTTTAGCACAGGGCCCTTCTTCCAAAACCATTTATCGTTAATATATAGATGACTAGCTTTCGCCCGCGACTCCGTCCGCGTGGAATTAAAAAAAAAACAAAAGTGAGTAGCGTATGTCTTGTGTTCGTCCAGACTATCCTTTACATCTATACCAAATTTCATAGTAATCCGTTCAGCCGTTTAGGCTACAAACTCTAACAAACATCCATCCATCCATCCATCCATCCATCCATCTAAACTTTTGCATTTATAATATTAGTAAGAAGTAAGATTACATAGTATTCACGTACATTGTTTTAAATACTGCTGGTATACGAGACCAACAAAGATCGTTGTTACTTTTGACGGTTTGCCAAACATCTTAACTGTTCTGAATTTTAATGGTGTGTTATCGAGGAAACAAATAAAGTATTTTACGATTGCAGCATCGATGCCTCGGCATTGTTAAAACATTTGCTATCAAATATTTAAGTTATTTGTTTACTATAACTTTGAATGTCTTATAAAACTATAAATTCTTGTTTTTTTTTTATACCATAAGGTGGCAAAGGAGCAAGCGGCCACATAAATCCGCCGAAATGGCGAAGCGACCGCCGCCCATAGACATCCGCAATTACAGATGCGTTGCCTACCCTAAATCGACGGAGGAGGAGACGCACATAAAGAGGACATTTCCCCCTCCTATGCGACTCCTCCTCCGTCAAATCCACTTTCCCATCCAATCCTGGCCTTTTGAGAAAAGGGTGGAACGGGAAACTTTTTATCCAAGACCTTTTTATGGAATGCAAAAAATTTAACACACTATAAACCAAAACAAACTGAAAGTGTTTGAGAGTTATGTTGATTCAAATACTTCAAGCTCTTGTTAACACAGAGGTTAGGCGATAGTATTCGGATAAGATAACGAAAACATTTTTTTCTTTCTCTTAGAGTTCAACACATTTAGCATAGACAATGCTTTACATATTTCCCGACGAGGTTAACTGCGCTGGTTATTATGTAGATAGTAAAATTGTTGTTCGCACTGTAATTTGTGTCGACTATCGTTAAACGTTTATAAGTTATCGATAACGAAGTGACTTCTTGTTCAACAGCTATTCTGTAATCTTGGCCAGTACATTAGTGACGATGTTATTTTGCATGCATGATGTAAGGAAATTTCATAAGCTTTTAGCTTGTATACCAGATATATTCTCCGTAAAAATCGTCAAATCCACGGTTCAAATCACATTCCAACTGCATAAATTAAATTATATTGTACATTTAATGTGCTAACATTTTGTTTTATATATAATTTTGATCGGAAATTACAATCACTACCAAAAATTCTTCAGGGTTTTGGAACCTTATAATATTGACCTGCATAATACCTGGATAATAGCAATTTAAAATCGCAAAACACTCTGAAGATTCCTAAGCAACTACGTTCAGTGACATTTCGTATAACGAGGCAGATCCTTACCTCATTTGTTTTTGTAAGTGATGTAATGTCATACAACAACGTAATATCATCCATGTAATCGAGTTTGACCACGTATAATTTAAAAAAACACGCTGCGGAACAGTGGTCAACGATTTTAATGTGATTGTATAATATATAATATTAAAATGAGTTTTAGCAGAAAACGATGCATCGAAAATATTCCATAAAAACCTTATGCAATCTTAGATTGTTCATTTTTTCCGCATCTAAAATTACTTTAATACAGATGTATATTAAAAAAAGATGAGCTTGTCCAATAATATACAAAATATGAGCAAAGTACCTTCTATTGTTAGTCTTATTGGACTTGAAGTGTACTCGGGAGAAAACTTTATATAAGCTACAATTTGCCACAGTCCTGTGACCAAATCTGTCTTTCCTTTACAATAGAAAAATTATATTTGTATTGAAAAAGAAAACTATTTCTAAGTACGATGCGAATGTAAACACTGTTTAGGTATAATTAAACATATTAACAAGGAAAATGAGCACAAAGGGTTAAGTAAATCACGCGAGACCAGGTAAACCTTATACCAAATCCTTGATCAGTTTCATTCACCATCCATTAATATGTACGCAAGTATTAACATAGGATTGTCGTTGACTTTCCTCGTGCTGTAGCAGCAGTGGCTTACGAAATAGGGCGCATCGCACCAGCAAGGCTACAACGTGCGTCACATTTCACATTATACAAAATTTGTTGCGACATTTTCAGGTTTAAATTTATTGTTTCATGGGCTGATTCCGTGCCATTAATATTAATGTATTTTTTGTTACTAAAGTCTTATAAACTTCTACCAGAGATACATTGTAAAGCTGGGATACAGGCTACAGTTGGTTATAACATTTTATTTATTACATTTCAAATTTCGTCGACATTGGTTACGATATTGTTTTATGGAAGGTATTACGTGCTTCGTAATGAACCCCAGTGATGGTTTTCTTTTAAATTCCCTTTACATAATCTTTTTTTATCATAAAAGTCAAAGTCGCAATATGAAATTGTAATATTTATGGCGTCAAATAAAAAGTGAAGCTACACAATAATACTTTTTCTTTTCTCCGCCCCCTCCACTTTAGAGACACTGGATAGTGCCATCTGGTTTGTGAGTGTTGTCATTTATTTTAATTTTTCAAATTAGTAACTTGAAAAAGTTTTTTATTTACAGATAATGTGATTTTTGAAGACATCATAACACACCTTATTGATATTTATCAACCTGTTCTCAAACCACAAATCATATGCTGACGCTAGTTCAAGTAGATATAGTAAATGGGTACATCTTAGGAGTCAAGGCTTAACGACAGACATCTTCAGTTTATATGTACATATATTTCCCGCGAAAATTGTCCTGATATTTGCGCGTGCAGGGGCCCATCATGTGATGTTTCCACCATTATCATTCTTATGGTTTTATTACGTAAAAGTGTTTTATTGTAATGTAGCATTTCGTAACGAGTTTTGTTTTCCTCGAAAACATTTCCAGAAATTCAATCGTGTAAACTTAAGTTCCCCTGTTGTATAACCAATGTTATTTTGATTGTGTAACACGTGCACTTGCCGCGTCCTTCAAGCCGGGTTGCGTAATCTATGGGAGGCGCCATACTCCAACCACGATATTCACTTTATTATGCATTTCACCGCCTTATTATCTCGCCTCGCGTCGCCTCTCCTCTCCTCGCCTCGCCCGCAGACCGACTCTCGCGCCAACAAAACCCGCATTATCCATGCATGCTTTGCATTAATAAAAGTTACATAATACCTAAATACGATTATTCCCAGTTTATTTAATAAATAAAAGATAATGCATATATACTTCATATTTATTTTACGTTGTTTACCGAAACCTCGTGGCTTCCAAGCGTTACGAGCATACAACGAGGAAGTTTAAATTGTTACGTGCAAAACTAATGACGTCATAATCAGACAATAAATTTAGAGATCGTTGTTAACAACACGATCGTGACGTTGTTAAAATCCAGACAATATTGAAAAGCCACTAGAGATAAATTTGAAGATGTAATTGCAACTTAAGCGCGTCTATAATAAAGGGAACTTCGTCACAAGTGTAGATAATACAATACTATACTAATATCGTGGAATTTATAATAAAAAAATCGTGCAAACACTTTAACAGCAATTTAAGACGCTTATCTATACAATGGGCATAATATTATTTTGCTTACGTACACAAATAATAAATATCTCAATCACGTCACCACACCTGGTTTTATATGATATGCGAATTCACAAAACTATTAGAGAATGTTTTCGACATTCACAACTATGTCGTAGTTCGGTGTAAACGGCTCCCAAACTAGTCCATCCGGCTCGTCCGGACAACGCGTCATGTTTACCCATCACCATCGATAAGGAACTGATAACTCACGAGCCCATGCGCTTATTGGGAAACAATATCGTGCTGCCATTTGCAGACCAAATGACGCAGACCAAATGGCTTTGGACCAAATTAACTTTGACGCGGCCGCACAAGACGGCTTTGTTACGAATTACGATACATTAAAAGTATTATTACTATTATAGTTTAGTTGACATCTGGTTTAACATGAGATCTCGAATTGATTTCTAATTCCTACGCTTGTGGCATTTGAAGTCCTTATTTAACAATTTTTCGCCACAATCTTATTTTGTAACGGTCACAATGATGTGGCGCCAGTTGGCAACTGGATAAACGGGTTATGAAAATAAGAACCAAAGTATTTACTCTGATTCTCGAGCATTTCTCATCAAAAAAGTAAGACGTATGCAACATGACGTATTCAGTACAACAAACTTGTTTTATAATAACCCTCGCCTTCACTGGCTATTGTCTGTTTATTTCATTGTCCTCTGTAACATGAGAATTCGTGTCATTTAGTCATTATCTCACATCGTGGTCCATTGCATGTTTCCTTCGTGAATCCTTTTTATATGCATTTAGTGGAAATGTAGATGTGATTAATCATACTAATATTATAAATGAGAAAGTTTGCACAAAACGCGAACGACAAAAGTGATAAATTTACGCACAAAGTTCAAAGATTAATTTACCTAGGGTTGTTTATTTAAATTAAAATGCACAATAAAGCGGCGAAAAGATAAAATTAAGATATAGAAGCTTCCACCCTTAAATATAATAATCAGAGTTGTATTCATATAAAAATAATTAAAAGTTTTCACAATAACATTATAATTTTCGTAATTTCAGTCACATCAATATTGATAGAGAGCTTTTTGGCCCTGTTCAGTATTGAACGAATGACGTGAAAGACGTCCAGTGCTCCTAGTTTGTGATACACATTTGGATCCAATTACGTCAATGTTCATTATGTCATTGTAAACATGTTTAATGCATGGACTAATTATGACAGCCTATACAAAAGGCTGAGGTTATGTTCACTGTTAAATAAGGACCTTGTTGCTCGTATACAACTTGTATATAAATTAAACTAGCTCGATAATTATTACAGTTATTATCTTTTGTTACAGATAATTTTGTTTGGTTGGAATTTATAAATCTTTTGATCATACTTTATTTACCAGAATAAGCAACGGTTTAAGTCACTAATAAAAGACAAATGATAACGTGAAAAATCATCACAACGGATGCAATGGTAACAGACACTATGCTGGTTTTAAAAACATCGCAAACACTAACTAGCAGGAATTACAGGTAAAACAAAATATGTCAAAGGCGAAAGGAATAGGAGACAACTGTTTCAAAATGGCGGTCACTAAATCAAAATAAGAGGCCTTCGATATTATGTAATTTTTAAAATAATTTGTGTAAATAAATAATACCTTATCACTTTGGTGTTTTTATTTTTAGCTGTCAAACATAACCATCAGCCAAAATATTGTAACAAGTAATATATGCGTAAAATATTAAACGATAAATTAAGTCTTAGCTTCTCCCGTCTTATACCTATCTTTCGTTTCAATCCAATGACTAAATTAAATAGAGCCACAGCGAATTCCATACATGGCGGCGATTACGAAATTTGACTTTTTTTAGTTATTTTTTTGAAAATCGTGAAATAAAGTGTATTACCAGACATATTTGGTAGTTCTAATATAAAGTGCAGTTTGTCTATGGTTAAGAGTTTAGGTTTAAATCATGCACAGTTTTCCCACGACCAAATAAGCTCTTGTTAAAGGGTAGATAAAATCATGTGATTAACGATATTGAAGGTTTGTTTTTTCCTTTTGGATAATCATGGCTCGACAGTCTTTTATCCAAATCGGAGTACAGAAGGCTATCCACATTTCACACTGAACGTATACTCGGAGGTAGCAAGGATCGAGTTCAAAGCGTACGTAAATGTACTAGCGATACATGGAAGCGGTAATTTTTTAATGTAAACATGCCAAAAAGGAAACTCCAGAATATACGAAGAATTCGGAAGTAAACTGCCTTTCTCTTATTTACCGGATTATACACAGATCTCCGGTTAATCGTAGAAATCAAATAAATGAGAAACATTCTTATACATTACTTTTAATTTTGTTGTTTTTAAGTACTTTGCAAAGAGTTCAAATAATTTTATTCCGCACAACTCTGATAAGCGTTGATAACCATCGCTTGATTTTTATTGCTCGATATTGTATTTCTAGTACTACAAAACATCGTATGTTCAGGGTTATGTCTGCTTGTACCTAACTGTTCAACATAACTTTGTCAAGATAGATCATGAATCGAACAAACGTTATCCAAGATTGTCCACTGGTAAAAAATACTAAATCTAAGCTTTATTCCCATTTGCTACTATGTTGTTGTACCAGTTCCTTTTATGTAAATATAAATATTTCAAAACATATAACATGTACATAAGTATGACTCGTGAAATGCCTGGAAGTCCATGTTTGGCTGTGGACTTAGTAGAACATAACTTAACTCTTCTAATACAACATTGACAGAACACTATGTCACTATATTTACCAATATTTCTATGAAAATAGTCCGTGATTGTTTTTCTTTCGTTAAAACCTCAAATTACTAAGACGTTTTTTAAATTCCTTCTCCGATAGTTAGCCAACGAGAAATCTCTCTAAAATTTAATTTTTCATTTGCGCATATTAAAACGAAGTTCCATAAAATAATGTTAATTTACAGAAACAAAGCAGTTAGCAACACTCGGAGTATTTATTCAATCGATTTGTTTGTAGTGTTTTTAGCATTGGCTACGATATAAGGTGGCAATGAGGAAGTGGGCAGATTGACACGACTTCCGCTGGAGTTATCTACTGTGATGTAAAACTTATATATCATGTGCATTGCGCTTGCGCACTGCCGCCGACGCCCGTTATTTATTACCTATCGACGAGAATAAAATTCAATTTACCTTTTTCAAGTTATCCATTAAACATTTAGTTAACGAATGCGAACAATGGTAGCTCCTAACATTACCTTGTCCAAACAAATTCATTCAAACTTAGTCTAGATCATTTTATACGAGTTGTCATGGTTCTGATTCAATACAAGTTCATGTTTCGGCGTTACTTACGTCATCTGTTATCGTGTAATAACATAATTTAATATACATTAAATGGACGCTGGCTGATAACGATACTCTGGTAATTTTTTTTTCCTTTTGAATTAAGCAACGATTGTACAAAAAAGAAGATGCGAAAAAGAACTGCATACTGATGTATGCCTACGTGCAACAGTGTACTAATATAGTTCTACTAGCTTTCCATTAATAATCCTATTCTATCTATATTATATCTTAAATGCGCCAGACTCTCATTTGAAATGACGTCAACTAAAACGATACATTTTCAAAGATAATTCAATAAACCTACTGTTCATAGTATTAACAAATCATAGGTTATCGTATACCGAATAACATACGTTTATTCTATTTTAGTCGTATAAAGCAAAATACAACTTATCTGTCGTTTACGCGTCAAATAATCGCGTGACATTAACGTCATTGTGAAAACATTAACCATCTTCTAACAGATGATGAAATGTTTTAATATAATTGAGATAAATCCCGTTATAAAATCTAATTTAACCGATACTTTTACAGGTTTAATCAATCTCGAGGGGAAGGCGAATTCAGAAGCTATTTCGGGAAGAAATGCGTCCCGCGACTCCGTCCGCGTAGAATTAAAAAAAACAATAGTGAGTAGCCTATGTGTTCCTCGAGACTATCCTCTACATCTATACCAAATTTCATCGAAATCCGTTCAGCCGTTTAGGCTACAAACTCTAACAAACATCCATCCATCCGTCTAAACTCTCGCATTTATAATATTAGTACGATTAAGATTAAATCCTTCAAATAACATTTACTTTTTAGGCCCTAGAAAAAAAATGTTTCTCAAAATGCTTACTGGGTTCAAGAAGGTGCAGTTTAAATTACAATTATTTTTAAGTTTTCGTAGGTACCCTGGATTTCCAAAACTAAAACAGATTAAACTGGGAGGGATATGAATGCGGGAATTATCAACGGATTTAATTAAATCATAACAATAAATCGTAAAAGTATGCTCTATTTAAGAACACGCGTACCACGTTTAATAACTGGAAACCGTTGCGCATTAATCGGTCTTGGTTTATTTGACTTGAGATAAGGCGCCTCTAGAGCTATAACAAAACGTTGCATGTATTTGTATATTTTGTTTTGCAATATTACTGAGCTAACAAGAACTGACTCACTAACTGTTAACAACAAAGTTATGTATGGGAAAGAGTTCACGTCACATAAATATATTTAAAGATTATTCCTTTTCGAAGTTATCGCTGGATACTTCATAAGAATGAAGATATTTAGATAAAACTGTACAGTTTCGATATGCTAATGATTAATTGTTGTGAATGGACTTTCGTGACGAAAGATAACGAAGCGAGGACAAAATTGTTTCCATGTTCGATACGCTTTCTTTTACGATACGATTTCTACACAGTACCATTACAATTATTTTTACCATTACAATTACAAACTCTTTCTTTATGATGGAAGATGTCATTCTATTTAAGAATAGTACTGCACAATGATTGTATATGAAATTACATTCATGTGACTAGTTGCGACGAGTCAGCGTAAATACCATCTCTCTTTGAGCTCACCAAGCTTTCGGGAGACAGATAATCATAATTCCATTGTTTGAACAAAGAACAGTATTTATACGCGGAGAGACGGAGAAAGTGGCACGCATGATAATTTTTCTTTGTATTTAAACATGTTCTCAATATAAACTGTCGGTATGGTTATACAAACGGATCTGACGGTGAAACGGAACGGACCTTAATGTTGCATTGACGCACGCGACCCCTATTATAAAAACAGTCACATACTGATGCCGTTTCACAAATATCCATCGAAGATAGCAAACAACTCGAGAAATAACTGTCGATTTGAAAGTTACGACAATTAAAAACTAAATATATACAGTGTTAATGATAATATTAAAATTATTTTTATTGCTATATAAACTATCTGGTAGTGATCATCGAATTGTAATGCATAATTGTAATTTAAGCGCTACCACGTTGCACTAAGTTATAGCAAGCAGCAAGTACGAGTTAAGTTATTCATTTCCTTCTCCGCTTCAGATAAAATACCTTACAAACCGGTTAAACTTTAAAGGTTACATTGTAAAAAATTACGCTACATCTCAAGCTTTTAACCCTTGGCATTGAGCCCAGTTGTGCTGCAACCTGTTTTACCGCTGAATTCTCATGGAAACCTCGCCGTTTACATGCAGACATGCTATTAATAATTAAAAGAAAATTTAATCCTGCTTTCAGTAAACACTAGCCAATTAGCGAGTAATGTATTCCATCGAATATCAATCTTAGCGTACGTGTTAAAGAGAATATTATGTAACGTAAACAATATATTTTATGTAATTAAGTGGTAAAATCATTGAATTTGTTGGCAATAACTTTTGGTCTTGACAATTGTTTAATACAAAATAATAGCTTAACAAATCAAAAATGACAGTAGGTATCACTTGTAGACATAATATATCAAAGTTTACTTCAATTTTGTTAAAGTCGAGATATTATTAGAGTTATACAGAACAACTATTAAAGAATATTGTTTTTAATTTGACAGATTTTTTAAATCATTTTCGGAATGCTTAAAATCACAAAACGGCATATAAAAGTTTAGTATATGTACCCAAAACAAAACAATCAAAAATCACTTGTTGAGTTATTACTTGACTTAAATTTAAAATAAATACTGGATATTTGTAAAAAAAACTTTGCGTCATGAAGATCTCATATCGAGAATTTAATGCCTAACTTAAATAAAACACAAACCAGTTTAATGCACGGCGCACCCACAGAATGTTCTAGACCAAAATTATGTGGTCGCCGAATGGAAGTGAGACGATAACAGCGATACGGCCTCCGGAAGTTGTTACGGAAAGGCGAACACACACATACATCATGCAATAAAAGCGCTCATAGATATTTGGATACTAAACGAATAATAACTTTATTAAAACCTCACAGAGTAATAATAATTTGCGTTGAGTTTAACAGTTGTCTGCCATTCAAATCCTTGCCGATGTTTCATTTACCTTTCCGATATCGACACCTAAGGTCATATCGAGCACGCGTCAACGATGCCAGTATCATCTATCGAAGTAGTGTTAAAAATAGTTAATGTGCATTTTTTTGTCGTGTTTATTAATAACTAGGTTTCGCCCGCGACTCCGTCCGCGTGAAATAAAAAAAATTAAAAAGTAGGTAGCCTATGTGTTCTTCCAGACTATCATCTAGATCTATACCTAATTTCATCGAAATCCGTTCAACCGTTTAGGCTACAAACTCTAACAAACATCCATCCATCTAAACGTTTGCATTTATAATATTAGTATGAAGTATGATACTCGTATGTATATGCTTATCTATGCTCAAGTTTTGATTGGCCTTGTAATCGAACTATGAAAGTGCTCGGCGTGTGAATGAGATCGTTGGTAAGGAGGCGTTGCAATAACCTCGACAGATATCCGTCAGAAACCGAAAGGAGCGCTCAATGTCATTCGAATTCTGATTTACAAGACCAGATGATCGCACCCGGCGCCACCCTAAATATTAATATTATATTTTAATAGGAATAACACGACTAATATTACGTGTAGCGAAAACTTTTAGTTTTTGAGAATACCTATCACGTACATTATGTCATCGTATTTTAAAACACCAAATTGTATTTTTTTATCTCGAATCTTTCAAGATATAGACGCGTCACAATTCGTTTCTATAATTGAAAATAAATTTCAGGTTCTTAAATAACTATGTATAATAATAATATAATAACAAAAGACTATAATAGCTTTAAGATAATTACCGTTAATTATATTAAACGGAGCGTTAAGTGTACACGATCGTGTGTGAAGCAGCGTGTTGCGTGTAAGACCTCAATTATATTACAATAAATGATCATTAAAACGGATAGGACTGATTGAAAGTTCTACTCTGTTCTGTTCAATCATCACGGGTAATCATCTACGGAGTACGTTTAAAGAGGGGTTATTTTTCGTCCATATGCTTATTTTTAAAACAAAAAATCTTAGTTGGATGCCTTCATTGGTTTTTATTGTGTGGAGATTCTGAATGCATGGTAAAATTGTGGTAGGATATATAAGACGAAATTATTAGGGACTGAAAAGCCAGCGTGACAAATCAAGTAGCAGCTGTTATGGGGTTAAGTGATAACGTTTTATTGGGAAGTACGTCGACCCCCAAATACGTCATACACAATCATTAAGACCAGGGTTATCCCGAGTTTTCATTTATTAGTAGCTTATTAACATCTTTATTATTATTGTAAATTGTAATTATACGCTTATAATCACTTGAATTAATAGCCTATTATCTGTATTTGATATTTACCACTATTATTACAGTGATATTTTATCTACTTGTAGTTATTTATAGTTCTATTAATGATTTGTACTTTCTGGTTGTCATGAGTTCTGGATATAATTATACCAAAATAAATATTCGAATAGACATTATGAGAAATTCTATTAAATTTATCCTACAAAAGCGAAGGATAAATACGACAGAATCTCACCTGTCAACTTATCTATTGGTTACTGTTAATAAAGATAAGAA